>JAXIVJ010006194.1:0-5000 GCA_036785665.1 Chirona hameri
ACAGGGCCTACGAGTTCTTCCGAAGAAACCTGGAGACGATGGTTCAAGTCTGCATCCCAACGTCTAGGGCAAGCCGAAAACATAATAATATATACGTAAATAGCAATGCTATGCAACTTAAAAAGAAAAAAGAGCATCTCTGGAAGAAATGCCCGGCGTTCCAAGATCCGCTCGATCATGCTAGGTTTACAAGGTGCAGAAATCAGCTGAGGAGCCCAACCAGAAAACTGCGACATGATTATGAGGCGAGCATCGTGGCAAATTTGAAGCAAAATCCAAAGGGATTCAGGCGCTACTCAAACTCAAGACTCCATACAAAAAGCAGGATCGACGATCTCGTAGACTCAAACGGAACTCTGGCCACCTGCGATGCGGACAAAGCAAGAATGTTAAACACCTTCTTCACCAGCGTGTTCACCACCGAAGACACATCTGGCATTCCGGTTCTGACGCACCGATTTGAAGGGGAGGCTATCACTGACATAGATATCACCGCTGCTGCAGTCAAAAGCAAACTGACAGGACTGAAACTGACCAGGGCTGCCGGCCCTGACGGTGTCCACTCCAGGCTCCTTCGGGAATGCGCTGTGTCCATCGCCGCGCCCCTGGCCACCCTCTACCGTAAGAGCCTTGATACTGGCTCACTCCCCGAAGACTGGAAGATTGGGTTGATTACTCCTATTTTTTCAGAAGGGCAGCAAGCAGGACCCCGGAAATTACCGCCCCATTAGTCTCACATCCATACCTTGCAAGGTCATCGAATCGCTTATCCGCGACGCAATAATGTCCCACATGCTTGACACCCACCAGCTCTCTCCGGACCAACACGGCTTCCACCCAAGACGCTCCTGACTTCTCAGCTGCTTCACATGCTTTTTTTTTCTTCTTCTTCTTCTTCTTTTTGGGGGGGGGGTGGGAGGGGAGTTGTTCTCGCCCACCCCGTAGTCCAGCCTATAGCTATATGCCGCCGCGGGTGGGGAGGAGAACCACTCCCCTCCGGGGCGGGGAACTCTTCACATGCTTGAAGACTGGACCAGCATGCTTGAAGATGGCAAGCCAGTTGACTATATCTACTTAGATTACCGCAAAGCATTCGATGCCGTGCCCCATTTGCGCCTACTGAGCAAACCGAGAGGCTACAGTATTGAGGGGAAGCTGCTTTGCTGGATCCAGGTCTTCCTCAGTGATCGCAAGCAGCGTGTTGTGCTGAACGGGTGACAATCAGACTGGCCTACAGTGTTGAGCGGTGTGCCGCAAGGTTCCGTCTTAGGCCCCCTGCTCTTCGTCATCTTCATAAACGACCTGCCTGACGTCATCCAGAGTCACATCAAAAAATGTGCAGATGACACCAAGATATACTGTGGAGTGATAAACAGGAGCGACTCGGAGGTACTGCAGGCTGACATCAATCAAGCTGTCCAGTGATCAAACCGGTGGCAACTACCCTTTAATGAAGACAAATGCAAGGTTCTCCATGTCGACTCCTCAAACCCACATCACACGTATACAATATGCAACAGTGAGCTCGAAACCACTTCCTGTGAAAAAAACCTGGGAATCCTTGTGGACGCAGACTTAAAATTCCGAAAACAAGCAACCGCCGCCGCGGCGAAAGGGAACCAGATCCTGCGCGTTATCAGACGATATTTTCAAAAGACAGACCACGACACGCTTCCTCTCTTATACAAGACCTTAGTGCGTCCTCACCTCGAATATGGCAATGCTGTATGGGGCCCCTTCAACAGAGCAGACCAGATTCGCATCGAGCGAGTACAGCGCCTGCCGTCGTCTGATCACCAGTATTCGCCATGAGCCATACACCCAGCGCCTCCGAATACTCAAGCTGCCATCACTGTACTACAGACAAAGGCGAGGTGACATGATCCTGCTCTACCAACTCTTCCATGGAGGGATGGACATGCAACCAGACATCTTCTTCACGTCCGCACCCTTTGGAGCTACGAGAGGTCATCGCTGGAAACTGAGGAAGCCGCGAGCCGAGTCAAGAGCAAGACGAAATACCCTCGGCGTAAGAGTGATCAACGACTGGAACTCCCTTCCTGAATCTGTCGTCTCTGCCCAAACCGTTAACCTGTTCAAGGCCAGCCTCGACACGCACTGGTCCTCCATCATCTATGTCATTCCTGACCAAGGCTGATGCCAAGCTGTTGCCTGTTATGTGCTCGGAGAGAACGGTACCCACAGGCGATTGCCTGTCTAAATTCCGACAATATACGGTACGGTACGGTGGTATGTATGTATGTATGTATGTATGTATGTATGTATGTATGTATGTATGTATGTAAGTATGTATGTATGTATGTATGTATGTATGTATGCATGTATGTATGTAAGTATGTATGTATGTATGTATGTATGTATGTATGTATGTATGTATGTATGTATGCATGTATGTATGCATGTATGTATGTATGTATGTATGTATGTATGTATGTATGTATGTATGTATGTATGTATGTATGCATGTATGTATGTATGTATGTATGTATGTATGTATGTATGTATGTATGTATGTATGTATGTATGTATGTATGTATGTATGTATGTATGTATCCAAGTTAGTTGCACATCTTCTTTTCTGTGGCTGAAAAGCAATGGACTAGCACGAGTCACGGTCATAGAATACGCTATAAACGCTCTAAACGGGGAACGCTATAGCGCCCAAAGTTACCATCCGACCGCGACGAGAATGTTCTGTTCCAGTCTCAGCCTGTTCGTGCCGGGTGCTACCGTTGTCCAGTACGCGGACGACACCCAGGTCATGGTCTGCGGCAACAAGACCGCCCTAGCAGATCTGACGGAGCGCATGGAACAGGCACTTTCCTCTCTCGACCTTTGGTTCCGCGCAAATTCACTCAAGGTCAACCCCGACAAAACTCAGCTGATAGCTTTTGGCAGCAGACAAAATATGCGGAACATGACACCTTTCGGCGTGAAATTTCGCGAGCGTACCATACAACCCGTCTTAGAAGTAAAAAATCTGGGGGTGATCTTCGATCGCCACCTTTCATGGGACACCCATGTGCAAGAAATTACGCACAAATGCTTCGGGATCCTCATTGGCTTGTCGCATATTCGTCATTATCTTCCGGCCGAGATTCTCCCCACCGTCGTAGCCGCTCTGGTGCTGTGCCGCGTCCGTTACTGCCTCCCCGTGTACGGTAACGGTAGCCGAAAGAATCTCGTCAAGATACAAAAGGTGTTTAACTTTGCCGCACGGGTGATATCAGGGAGAAGAAAGTTCAGCCAGTCTGCGGACGTCCGGGCAGCGCTGGGGTGGCTTGGTGCGGGGGATCTTGTCAAATATCATACGCTCGCACTACTACACAAAATTCGCTTGCATCATGCACCAGTGTCTATTTCAACCTCCATCCAAACAAACCGCGAGGCACGAGTTCGGAGAACCCGCCAAGATGACGATCTACGTCTGCCATCTGTCAGGACAGAGACTGGGAGGCGCCGGTTCTTGTATCGTGGACCTATGTGGTACAACGCGCTCCCGGTGGAAATGCGCGCAATGTCAGTCGCAGGTTTCCATCGCGCTCTCAAACGACTTTTACTGGATGCGGGTGACTGAGCGATCCTGGTTACCATCACATTGTCATTGTCTCTGTCGTTTTTATCATGTTCATTTTAACCTGTGTATATGTCTAATGTCTGCATGTGTCCCTACAATGTACTTTATAATCTGACGAAAGGCAAGGAAGAGCCACCATTGCGTGGATTTGCCGAAATAAATGGTATATGGTATATGGTATATGGTTCTCAAGCAATTCCCCGTGCCAAATTCCAGGATGACAAGCATTTTGAGATTTGTGCCCCGTGACCTTAAAGGGCAAGCCCGGTGACCATCAAGGTCAAACTCATGGTCAAAGGAAGGGGAACGCTGTAGCGCCCAAAGTTACCGTCCGATCGCGTCAAAAATGGTCTCAAACGATTCCCCGTGCCCAGTTCCAGTCATAGCGTTCCCGTCCTTTGACCTTGAATTTGACCTCAAGGGTCACGAGGCACAACTAAGAATGTTTGTCATCCTGGAAATGGGCACGGGGAATCGTTTGAGACCACTTGTCGCGATCAGACAGTAACTTTGGGCGCTACAGCGTTCCCCATTATTTGACCTTGAAGGTCACGGGCACAACTCTGACAATTATTTTAATCCTGGAACTGGGCTAGGGGAATCGTTTGAGACCATTTTTGTCGCGATCGGACGGTTACCTTGCGCGCGGCGCTACAGCGTTCCCCACCCTTTGACCATAAATTTGACCTTGAAGGTCACGGAGTTTGATCTTGAAGGTCACGGGGCACAACTCTAAGAATGCTTGTAATCCTGGAAATTGGCACGGGGAATCTTTTGAGATAACTTTGGTCGCGATCAGACGGTAACTTTAGGCGCTACAGCGTTCCCCGTCGTTTGACCTTGAATCTGACCTTGAAGATCACGGGGAACAACTCTGAAAATTCTTGTCGTCCTGGAATTTGGAACGGGAAATCGTTTGAGACCATTGTGGTCGCGATCGGACGGTAACTTTGGGCGCTACAGCGTTACCCTTCCTTTAACCTTGAATTTGACCTTGAAAGATACTTGTAAGGTCAAAATGGACCTGATTTTTGGAAACAGGAAGTTCGATTAGACTTTGGGACTAAATGGAGTAAAAAAACGGTGACCGACACTGAAAACTGAATCTGACGCTGACGCTAACTTCTTTCACATATTACGTAAGTCAACATCATTTGATAAATGGTCTCACAGATTATGCACATACTCAAACGACAGTTAATCTCAGCAGTCAATTCCATTAGTTTCAGAACGTCGAGCATATCAAATTCCATGTGAGCACATCAATATCTCAAAATGACCATTGCTGTGTCACGTCCTGTAACTATAATCTCATCACCGTCTGATTCGCTATAAATGGCAATCGCGTGCAGTTCAGAGTTGCTATTCCTATCACTTCAACAACGAGGAAATGAATCATATG
>JAXIVJ010006194.1:10000-68557 GCA_036785665.1 Chirona hameri
AGGTATATACAGCAGTACGTTGTACCAGAGGGATATGTAGGTATATACAGCAGTACACTGTACCAGAGGGATATGTAGTATGTAGGTATATACAGCAGTACGTTGTACCAGAGGGATATGTAGGTATATACAGCAGTACGTTGTACCAGAGGGATATGTAGGTATATACAGCAGTACGTTGTACCAGATGGATATGTAGGTATATACAGCAGTACGCTGTACCAGAGGGATATGTAGTATGTAGGTATATACAGCAGTACGTTGTACCAGAGGGATATGTAGGTATATACAGCAGTACACTGTACCAGAGGGATATGTAGTATGTAGGTATATACAGCAGTACACTGTACCAGAGGGATATGTAGTATGTAGGTATATACAGCAGTACGTTGTACCAGAGGGATATGTAGGTATATACAGCAGTACGTTGTACCAGAGGGATATGTAGGTACATACAGCAGTACGCTGTACCAGAGGGATATGTAGGTATATACAGCAGTACACTGTACCAGAGGGATATGTAGGTATATACAGCAGAACACTGTACCAGAGGGATATGTAGGTATATACAGCAGTACACTGTACCAGAGGGATATGTAGGTATATACAGCAGTACGCTGTACCAGAGGGATATGTAGGTATATACAGCAGTACACTGTACCAGAGGGATATGTAGGTATATACAGCAGGACGTTGTACCAGAGGGATATGTAGGTATATACAGCAGTACGCTGTACCAGAGGGATATGTAGTATGTAGGTATATACAGCAGAACACTGTACCAGATGGATATGTAGGTATATACAGCAGTACGCTGTACCAGAGGGATATGTAGGTATATACAGCAGTACACTGTACCAGAGGGATATGTAGTATGTAGGTATATACAGCAGAACACTGTACCAGAGGGATATGTAGGCATATACCGCAGTACGCTGTACCAGAGGGATATGTAGGTATATACAGCAGTACACTGTACCAGAGGGATATGTAGTATGTAGGTATATACAGCAGAACACTGTACCAGAGGGATATGTAGGTATATACAGCAGTACGCTGTACCAGAGGGATATGTAGGTATATACAGCAGTACACTGTACCAGAGGGATATGTAGTATGTAGGTATATACAGCAGAACACTGTACCAGAGGGATATGTAGGTATATACAGCAGTACGCTGTACCAGAGGGATATGTAGGTATATACAGCAGTACACTGTACCAGAGGGATATGTAGTATGTAGGTATATACAGCAGAACAATGTACCAGAGGGATATGTAGTATGTAGGTATATACAGCAGAACACTGTACCAGAGGGATATGTAGGTATATACAGCAGTACGCTGTACCAGAGGGATATGTAGGTATGTACAGCAGTACACTGTACCAGAGGGATATGTAGTATGTAGGTATATACAGCAGAACACTGTACCAGAGGGATATGTAGGTATATACAGCAGAACACTGTACCAGAGGGATATGTAGGTATATACAGCAGTACGCTGTACCAGAGGGATATGTAGGTATATACAGCAGTACGTTGTACCAGAGGGATATGTAGGTATATACAGCAGTACGTTGTACCAGAGGGATATGTAGGTATATACAGCAGTACGTTGTACCAGAGGGATATGTAGGTATATACAGCAGAACACTGTACCAGAGGGATATGTAGGTATATACAGCAGTACGCTGTACCAGAGGGATATGTAGTATGTAGGTATATACAGCAGAACACTGTACCAGAGGGATATGTAGGTATATACAGCAGTACGCTGTACCAGAGGGATATGTAGGTATATACAGCAGTACACTGTACCAGAGGGATATGTAGTATGTAGGTATATACAGCAGAACACTGTACCAGAGGGATATGTAGGTATATACAGCAGTACGCTGTACCAGAGGGATATGTAGGTATATACAGCAGTACACTGTACCAGAGGGATATGTAGTATGTAGGTATATACAGCAGAACACTGTACCAGAGGGATATGTAGGTATATACAGCAGTACGCTGTACCAGAGGGATATGTAGTATGTAGGTATATACAGCAGAACACTGTACCAGAGGGATATGTAGGTATATACAGCAGTACGCTGTACCAGAGGGATGTGTAGTATGTAGGTATATACAGCAGTACGTTGTACCAGAGGGATATGTAGGTATATACAACAGTACGTTGTACCAGAGGGATATGTAGGTATATACAGCAGTACACTGTACCAGAGGGATATGTAGGTATATACAGCAGTACGCAGTACCAGAGGGATATGTAGGTATATACAGCAGTACACTGTACCAGAGGGATATGTAGTATGTAGGTATATACAGCAGAACACTGTACCAGAGGGATATGTAGGTATGTACAGCAGTACGCTGTACCAGAGGGATATGTAGGTATATACAGCAGTACGCTGTACCAGAGGGATATGTAGGTATATACAGCAGTACGCAGTACCAGAGGGATATGTAGGTATATACAGCAGTACGCTGTACCAGAGGGATATGTAGGTATATACAGCAGTACGTTGTACCAGAGGGATATGTAGTATGTAGGTATATACAGCAGTACACTGTACCAGAGGGATATGTAGGTATATACAGCAGTACGTTGTACCAGAGGGATATGTAGGTATATACAGCAGTACGCTGTACCAGAGGGATATGTAGGTATATACAGCAGTACACTGTACCAGAGGGATATGTAGGTATATACAGCAGTACGCTGTACCAGAGGGATATGTAGGTATATACAGCAGGACGTTGTACCAGAGGGATATGTAGGTATATACAGCAATACGCTGTACCAGAGGGATATGTAGGTATATACAGCAGGACACTGTACCAGAGGGATATGTAGGTATATACAGCAGTACACTGTACCAGAGGGATATGTAGGTATATACAGCAGTACGCTGTACCAGAGGGATATGTAGGTATATACAGCAGTACGTTGTACCAGAGGGATATGTAGGTATATACAGCAGAACACTGTACCAGAGGGATATGTAGGTATATACAGCAGGACGTTGTACCAGAGGGATATGTAGGTATATACAGCAGTACACTGTACCAGAGGGATATGTAGGTGTATACAGCAGTACGTTGTACCAGAGGGATATGTAGTATGTAGGTATATACAGCAGTACACTGTACCAGAGGGATATGTAGGTATATACAGCAGGACGTTGTACCAGAGGGATATGTAGGTATATACAGCAGTACACCGTACCAGAGGGATATGTAGGTGTATACAGCAGTACGTTGTACCAGAGGGATATGTAGTATGTAGGTATATACAGCAGTACACTGTACCAGAGGGATATGTAGGTATATACAGCAGGACGTTGTACCAGAGGGATATGTAGGTATATACAGCAGTACACTGTACCAGAGGGATATGTAGGTGTATACAGCAGTACGTTGTACCAGAGGGATAAGTAGTATGTAGGTATATACAGCAGTACACTGTACCAGAGGGATATGTAGGTATATACAGCAGTACGCTGTACCAGAGGGATATGTAGGTATATTCAGCAGTACACTGTACCAGAGGGATATGTAGGTATATACAGCAGTACACTGTACCAGAGGGATATGTAGGTGTATACAGCAGTACGTTGTACCAGAGGGATATGTAGGTATATACAGCAGTACGTTGTACCAGAGGGATATGTAGGTATATACAGCAGTACGCTGTACCAGAGGGATATGTAGGTATATACAGCAGTACGCTGTACCAGAAGGATATGTAGGTATATACCGCAGTACACTGTACCAGAGGGATATGTAGTATGTAGGTATATACAGCAGTACACTGTACCAGAGGGATATGTAGGTATATTCAGCAGTACGCTGTACCAGAGGGATATGTAGGTATATACAGCAGTACGTTATACCAGAGGGATATGTAGGTATATACAGCAGTACACTGTACCAGAGGGATATGTAGGTATATACAGCAGTACACTGTACCAGAGGGATATGTAGGTATATACAGCAGTACGTTGTACCAGAGGGATATGTAGGTATATACAGCAGTACGCTGTGCCAGAGGGATATGTAGGTATATACAGCAGTACACTGTACCAGAGGGATATGTAGGTATATACAGCAGTACACTGTACCAGAGGGATATGTAGTATGTAGGTATATACAGCAGTACACTGTACCAGAGGGATATGTAGGTATATACAGCAGTACACTGTACCAGAGGGATATGTAGGTATATACAGCAGTACGCTGTACCAGAGGGATATGTAGGTATATACAGCAGTACACTGTACCAGAGGGATATGTAGGTATATTCAGCAGTACACTGTACCAGAGGGATATGTAGATATATACAGCAGTACGCTGTACCAGAGGGATATGTAGGTATATACAGCAGTACGCTGTACCAGAGGGATATGTAGATATATACAGCAGTACGCTGTACCAGATGGATATGTAGGTATATACAGCAGTACGCTGTACCAGAGGGATATGTAGGTATATACAGCAGTACACTGTACCAGAGGGATATGTAGATATATACAGCAGTACGCTGTACCAGAGGGATATGTAGGTATATTCAGCAGTACACTGTACCAGAGGGATATGTAGGTATATACAGCAGTACACTGTACCAGAGGGATATGTAGGTGTATACAGCAGTACGTTGTACCAGAGGGATATGTAGGTATATACAGCAGTACGTTGTACCAGAGGGATATGTAGGTATATACAGCAGTACGCTGTACCAGAGGGATATGTAGGTATATACAGCAGTACGCTGTACCAGAGGGATATGTAGGTATATACAGCAGTACACTGTACCAGACGGATATGTAGTATGTAGGTATATACAGCAGTACGCTGTACCAGAAGGATATGTAGGTATATACAGCAGTACACTGTACCAGAGGGATATGTAGTATGTAGGTATATACAGCAGTACACTGTACCAGAGGGATATGTAGGTATATTCAGCATTACGCTGTACCAGAGGGATATGTAGGTATATACAGCAGTACGTTGTACCAGAGGGAAATGTAGGTATATACAGCAGTACACTGTACCAGAGGGATATGTAGGTATATACAGCAGTACACTGTACCAGAGGGATATGTAGGTATATACAGCAGTACGTTGTACCAGAGGGATATGTAGGTATATACAGCAGTACGCTGTACCAGAGGGATATGTAGGTATATACAGCAGTACACTGTACCAGAGGGATATGTAGGTATATACAGCAGTACACTGTACCAGAGGGATATGTAGGTATATACAGCAGTCACTGTACCAGAGGGATATGTAGGTATGTACAGCAGTACACTGTACCAGAGGGATATGTAGGTATATACAGCAGTACACTGTACCAGAGGGATATGTAGGTATATACAGCAGTACGCTGTACCAGAAAGATATGTAGGTATATACAGCAGTACACTGTACCAGAGGGATATGTAGTATGTAGGTATATACAGCAGTACACTGTACCAGAGGGATATGTAGGTATATACAGCAGTACGTTGTACCAGAGGGATATGTAGGTATATACAGCAGTACACTGTACCAGAGGGATATGTAGGTATATACAGCAGTACGCTGTACCAGAAGGATATGTAGGTATATACAGCAGTACACTGTACCAGAGGGATATGTAGGTATATACAGCAGTACACTGTACCAGAGGGATATGTAGGTATATACAGCAGTACACTGTACCAGAGGGATATGTAGGTATATACAGCAGAACACTGTACCAGAGTGATATGTAGGTATATACAGCAGTACGCTGTACCAGAGGGATATGTAGGTATATACAGCAGTACACTGTACCAGAGGGATATGTAGGTATATACAGCAGAACGCTGTACCAGAGGGATATGTAGGTATATACAGCAGTACGCTGTACCAGAGGGATATGTAGTATGTAGGTATATACAGCAGAACACTGTACCAGAGGGATATGTAGGTATATACAGCAGTACACTGTACCAGAGGGATATGTAGGTATATACAGCAGTACACTGTACCAGAGGGATATGTAGGTATATACAGCAGTACGTTGTACCAGAGGGATATGTAGGTATATACAGCAGTACGCTGTACCAGAGGGATATGTAGGTATATACAGCAGTACACTGTACCAGAGGGATATGTAGGTATATACAGCAGTACACTGTACCAGAGGGATATGTAGTATGTAGGTATATACAGCAGTACACTGTACCAGAGGGATATGTAGGTATATACAGCAGTACGCTGTACCAGAGGGATATGTAGGTATATACAGCAGGACGTTGTACCAGAGGGATATGTAGTATGTAGGTATATACAGGAGTACACTGTACCAGAGGGATATGTAGGTATATACAGCAGTACGCTGTACCAGAGGGATATATAGGTATATACAGCAGTACACTGTACCAGAGGGATATGTAGGTATATACAGCAGTACGCTGTACCAGAGGAATATGTAGGTATATACAGCAGTACGTTGTACCAGAGGGATATGTAGGTATATACAGCAGGACGTTGTACCAGAGGGATATGTAGTATGTAGGTATATACAGCAGTACACTGTACCAGAGGGATATGTAGGTATATACAGCAGTACGCTGTACCAGAGGGATATGTAGGTATATACAGCAGTACACTGTACCAGATGGATATGTAGTATGTAGGTATATACAGCAGTACGCTGTACCAGAGGGATATGTAGTATGTAGGTATATACAGCAGTACACTGTACCAGAGGGATATGTAGGTATATACAGCAGAACGTTGTACCAGAGGGATATGTAGGTATATACAGCAGTACGCTGTACCAGAGGGATATGTAGTATGTAGGTATATACAGCAGTACACTGTACCAGAGGGATATGTAGGTATATACAGCAGAACGTTGTACCAGAGGGATATGTAGTATATACAGCAGTACACTGTACCAGAGGGATATGTAGGTATATACAGCAGTACGTTGTACCAGAGGGATATGTAGGTATATTCAGCAGTACGCTGTACCAGAGGGATATGTAGGTATATACAGCAGTACACTGTACCAGAGGGATATGTAGGTATATTCAGCAGTACGCTGTACCAGAGGGATATGTAGGTATATACAGCAGTACGTTGTACCAGAGGGATATGTAGGTATATACAGCAGGACGTTGTACCAGAGGGATATGTAGTATGTAGGTATATACAGCAGTACACTGCACCAGAGGGATATGTAGGTATATACAGCAGTACGTTGTACCAGAGGGATATGTAGGTATATACAGCAGGACGTTGTACCAGAGGGATATGTAGTATGTAGGTATATACAGCAGTACACTGTACCAGAGGGATATGTAGGTATATTCAGCAGTACGCTGTACCAGAGGGATATGTAGGTATATACAGCAGTACGTTGTACCAGAGGGATATGTAGGTATATACAGCAGTACGCTGTACCAGAGGGATATGTAGGTATATACAGCAGTACACTGTACCAGAGGGATATGTAGGTATATACAGCAGTACGTTGTACCAGAGGGATATGTAGGTATATACAGCAGTACACTGTACCAGAGGGATATGTAGGTATATACAGCAGGACGTTGTACCAGAGGGATATGTAGGTATATACAGCAGTACACTGTACCAGAGGGATATGTAGGTATATACAGCAGTACGCTGTACCAGAGGGATATGTAGGTATATACAGCAGAACACTGTACCAGAGGGATATGTAGGTATATACAGCAGTACACTGTACCAGAGGGATATGTAGGTATATACAGCAGTACACTGTACCAGAGGGATATGTAGGTATATACAGCAGTACGCTGTGCCAGAGGGATATGTAGGTATATACAGCAGTACACTGTACCAGAGGGATATGTAGGTATATACAGCAGTACGCTGTACCAGAGGGATATGTAGGTATATACAGCAGTACACTGTACCAGAGGGATATGTAGTATGTAGGTATATACAGCAGCACGCTGTACCAGAGGGATATGTAGGTATATACAGCAGTACACTGTACCAGAGGGATATGTAGTATGTAGGTATATACAGCAGAACACTGTACCAGAGGGATATGTAGTATGTAGGTATATACAGCAGTACGTTGTACCAGAGGGATATGCAGGTATATACAGCAGTACACTGTACCAGAGGGATATGTAGTATGTAGGTATATACAGCAGTACGTTGTACCAGAGGGATATGTAGGTATATACAGCAGTACACTGTACCAGAGGGATATGTAGTATGTAGGTATATACAGCAGTACACTGTACCAGAGGGATATGTAGGTATATACAGCAGTACACTGTACCAGAGGGATATGTAGTATGTACGTATATACAGCAGTACGCTGTACCAGAGGGATATGTAGGTATATACAGCAGTACACTGTACCAGAGGGATATGTAGGTATATACAGCAGTACGTTGTACCAGAGGGATATGTAGGTATATACAGCAGTACGCTGTACCAGAGGGATATGTAGGTATATACAGCAGTACACTGTACCAGAGGGATATGTAGGTATATACAGCAGTACGCTGTACCAGAGGGATATGTAGGTATATACAGCAGTACGCTGTACCAGAGGGATATGTAGGTATATACAGCAGTACACTGTACCAGAGGGATATGTAGGTATATACAGCAGTACGCTGTACCAGAGGGATATGTAGTATGTAGGTATATACAGCAGTACACTGTACCAGAGGGATATGTAGGTATATACAGCAGAACGTTGTACCAGAGGGATATGTAGGTATATACAGCAGTACGCTGTACCAGAGGGATATGTAGGTATATACAGCAGTAGACTGTACCAGAGGGATATGTAGTATGTAGGTATGTACAGCAGTACGCTGTACCAGAGGGATATGTAGTATGTAGGTATATACAGCAGTACACTGTACTAGAGGGATATGTAGGTATATACAGCAGTACGCTGTACCAGAGGGATATGTAGGTATATACAGCAGAACACTGTACCAGAGGGATATGTAGGTATATACAGCAGTACACTGTACCAGAGGGATATGTAGTATGTAGGTATATACAGCAGAACACTGTACCAGAGGGATATGTAGGTATATACAGCAGTACACTGTACCAGAGGGATATGTAGGTATATACAGCAGTACACTGTACCAGAGGGATATGTAGGTATATACAGCAGTACACTGTACCAGAGGGATATGTAGGTATATACAGCAGTACACTGTACCAGAGGGATATGTAGGTATATACAGCAGTACGCTGTACCAGAGGGATATGTAGGTATATACAGCAGTACACTGTACCAGAGGGATATGTAGGTATATACAGCAGTACACTGTACCAGAGGGATATGTAGGTATATACAGCAGTACACTGTACCAGAGGGATATGTAGGTATATACAGCAGAACGTTGTACCAGAGGGATATGTAGGTATATACAGCAGGATGTTGTACCAGAGGGATATGTAGGTATATTCAGCAGTACGCTGTACCAGAGGGATATGTAGGTATATACAGCAGTACACTGTACCAGAGGGATATGTAGGTATATTCAGCAGTACGTTGTACCAGAGGGATATGTAGGTATATACAGCAGGATGTTGTACCAGAGGGATATGTAGGTATATTCAGCAGTACGCTGTACCAGAGGGATATGTAGGTATATACAGCAGTGCACTGTACCAGAGGGATATGTAGGTATATACAGCAGTACGTTGTACCAGAGGGATATGTAGGTATATACAGCAGGATGTTGTACCAGAGGGATATGTAGGTATATTCAGCAGTACGCTGTACCAGAGGGATATGTAGGTATATACAGCAGTACACTGTACCAGAGGGATATGTAGGTATATTCAGCAGTACGCTGTACCAGAGGGATATGTAGGTATATACAGCAGTACGCTGTACCAGAGGGATATGTAGGTATATACAGCAGTACGTTGTACCAGAGGGATCTGCAGGTATATACAGCAGTACGCTGTACCAGAGGGATATGTAGGTATATACAGCAGTACGCTGTACCAGAAGGATATGTAGGTATATACAGCAGTACACTGTACCAGAGGGATATGTAGTATGTAGGTATATACAGCAGTACGCTGTACCAGAGGGATATGTAGGTATATACAGCAGTACGCTGTACCAGAGGGATATGTAGTATATAGGTATATACAGCAGTACGTTGTACCAGAGGGATATGTAGGTATATACAGCAGTACGTTGTACCAGAGGGATATGTAGTATGTAGGTATATACAGCAGTACGCTGTACCAGAGGGATATGTAGGTATATACAGCAGTACGCTGTACCAGAGGGATATGTAGGTATATACAGCAGTACGCTGTACCAGAGGGATATGTAGTATGTAGGTATATACAGCAGTACGCTGTACCAGAGGGATATGTAGGTATATTCAGCGGTACACTGTACCAGAGGGATATGTAGGTATATACAGCAGTACGCTGTACCAGAGGGATATGTAGTATGTAGGTATATACAGCAGTACGCTGTACCAGAGGGATATGTAGGTATATACAGCAGTACGCTGTACCAGAGGGATATGTAGGTATATTCAGCAGTACACTGTACCAGAGGGATATGTAGGTATATACAGCAGTACGCTGTACCAGAGGGATATGTAGGTATATTCAGCAGTACACTGTACCAGAGGGATATGTAGGTATATACAGCAGTACGCTGTACCAGAGGGATATGTAGTATGTAGGTATATACAGCAGTACGCTGTACCAGAGGGATATGTAGGTATATACAGCAGTACGCTGTACCAGAGGGATATGTAGGTATATTCAGCAGTACACTGTACCAGAGGGATATGTAGGTATATACAGCAGTACGCTGTACCAGAGGGATATGTAGGTATATTCAGCAGTACGCTGTACCAGAGGGATATGTAGGTATATACAGCAGTACGCTGTACCAGAGGGATATGTAGTATGTAGGTATATACAGCAGTACGCTGTACCAGAGGGATATGTAGGTATATACAGCAGTACGTTGTACCAGAGGGATATGTAGGTATATTCAGCAGTACACTGTACCAGAGGGATATGTAGGTATATACAGCAGTACGCTGTACCAGAGGGATATGTAGGTATATTCAGCAGTACGCTGTACCAGAGGGATATGTAGGTATATACAGCAGTACGCTGTACCAGAGGGATATGTAGTATGTAGGTATATACAGCAGTACGCTGTACCAGAGGGATATGTAGGTATATACAGCAGTACGTTGTACCAGAGGGATATGTAGGTATATACAGCAGTACACTGTACCAGAGGGATATGTAGGTATATACAGCAGTACGCTGTACCAGAGGGATATGTAGGTATATACAGCAGTACACTGTACCAGAGGGATATGTAGGTATATACAGCAGTACGCTGTACCAGAGGGATATGTAGGTATATACAGCAGAACACTGTACCAGAGGGATATGTAGGTATATACAGCAGTACACTGTACCAGAGGGATATGTAGTATGTAGGTATATACAGCAGAACACTGTACCAGAGGGATATGTAGGTATATACAGCAGTACACTGTACCAGAGGGATATGTAGGTATATACAGCAGTACACTGTACCAGAGGGATATGTAGGTATATACAGCAGTACACTGTACCAGAGGGATATGTAGGTATATACAGCAGTACACTGTACCAGAGGGATATGTAGGTATATACAGCAGTACGCTGTACCAGAGGGATATGTAGGTATATACAGCAGTACACTGTACCAGAGGGATATGTAGGTATATACAGCAGTACACTGTACCAGAAGGATATGTAGGTATATACAGCAGTACGCTGTACCAGAGGGATATGTAGGTATATACAGCAGTACACTGTACCAGAGGGATATGTAGGTATATTCAGCAGTACGTTGTACCAGAGGGATATGTAGGTATATACAGCAGGATGTTGTACCAGAGGGATATGTAGGTATATTCAGCTGTACGCTGTATCAGAGGGATATGTAGGTATATACAGCAGTACACTGTACCAGAGGGATATGTAGGTATATACAGCAGTACGTTGTACCAGAGGGATATGTAGGTATATACAGCAGGATGTTGTACCAGAGGGATATGTATGTATATTCAGCAGTACGCTGTACCAGAGGGATATGTAGGTATATACAGCAGTACACTGTACCAGAGGGATATGTAGGTATATTCAGCAGTACGCTGTACCAGAGGGATATGTAGGTATATACAGCAGTACGCTGTACCAGAGGGATATGTAGGTATATACAGCAGTACGTTGTACCAGAGGGATATGTAGGTATATACAGCAGTACGCTGTACCAGAGGGATATGTAGGTATATACAGCAGTACGCTGTACCAGAAGGATATGTAGGTATATACAGCAGTACACTGTACAAGAGGGATATGTAGTATGTAGGTATATACAGCAGTACGCTGTACCAGAGGGATATGTAGGTATATACAGCAGTACGCTGTACCAGAGGGATATGTAGTATGTAGGTATATACAGCAGTACGTTGTACCAGAGGGATATGTAGGTATATACAGCAGTACGTTGTACCAGAGGGATATGTAGGTATATACAGCAGTACGTTGTACCAGAGGGATATGTAGTATGTAGGTATATACAGCAGTACGCTGTACCAGAGGGATATGTAGGTATATACAGCAGTACGCTGTACCAGAGGGATATGTAGGTATATACAGCAGTACGCTGTACCAGAGGGATATGTAGTATGTAGGTATATACAGCAGTACGCTGTACCAGAGGGATATGTAGGTATATTCAGCGGTACACTGTACCAGAGGGATATGTAGGTATATACAGCAGTACGCTGTACCAGAGGGATATGTAGTATGTACGTATATACAGCAGTACGCTGTACCAGAGGGATATGTAGGTATATACAGCAGTACGCTGTACCAGAGGGATATGTAGGTATATTCAGCAGTACACTGTACCAGAGGGATATGTAGGTATATACAGCAGTACGCTGTACCAGAGGGATATGTAGGTATATTCAGCAGTACACTGTACCAGAGGGATATGTAGGTATATACAGCAGTACGCTGTACCAGAGGGATATGTAGTATGTAGGTATATACAGCAGTACGCTGTACCAGAGGGATATGTAGGTATATACAGCAGTACGCTGTACCAGAGGGATATGTAGGTGTATTCAGCAGTACACTGTACCAGAGGGATATGTAGGTATATACAGCAGTACGCTGTACCAGAGGGATATGTAGGTATATTCAGCAGTACGCTGTACCAGAGGGATATGTAGGTATATACAGCAGTACGCTGTACCAGAGGGATATGTAGTATATAGGTATATACAGCAGTACGCTGTACCAGAGGGATATGTAGGTATATACAGCAGTACGTTGTACCAGAGGGATATGTAGGTATATACAGCAGTGCACTGTACCAGAGGGATATGTAGGTATATACAGCAGTACGCTGTACCAGAGGGATATGTAGGTATATACAGCAGTACGCTGTACCAGAGGGATATGTAGGTATATTCAGCAGTACGCTGTGCCAGAGGGATATGTAGGTATATACAGCAGTACGTTGTACCAGAGGGATATGTAGGTATATACAGCAGGACGTTGTACCAGAGGGATATGTAGTATGTAGGTATATACAGCAGTACACTGCACCAGAGGGATATGTAGGTATATACAGCAGTACGTTGTACTAGAGGGATATGTAGGTATATACAGCAGGACGTTGTACCAGAAGGATATGTAGTATGTAGGTATATACAGCAGTACACTGTACCAGAGGGATATGTAGGTATATTCAGCAGTACGCTGTACCAGAGGGATATGTAGGTATATACAGCAGTACGTTGTACCAGAGGGATATGTAGGTATATACAGCAGTACGCTGTACCAGAGGGATATGTAGGTATATACAGCAGTACACTGTACCAGAGGGATATGTAGGTATATACAGCAGTACGTTGTACCAGAGGGATATGTAGGTATATACAGCAGTACACTGTACCAGAGGGATATGTAGGTATATACAGCAGGACGTTGTACCAGAGGGATATGTAGGTATATACAGCAGTACACTGTATCAGAGGGATATGTAGGTATATACAGCAGTACGCTGTACCAGAGGGATATGTAGGTATATACAGCAGAACACTGTACCAGAGGGATATGTAGGTATATACAGCAGTACACTGTACCAGAGGGATATGTAGGTATATACAGCAGTACACTGTACTAGAGGGATATGTAGGTATATACAGCAGTACGCTGTACCAGAGGGATATGTAGGTATATACAGCAGTACACTGTACCAGAGGGATATGTAGGTATATACAGCAGTACGCTGTACCAGAGGGATATGTAGGTATATACAGCAGTACACTGTACCAGAGGGATATGTAGTATGTAGGTATATACAGCAGTACGCTGTACCAGAGGGATATGTAGGTATATACAGCAGTACACTGTACCAGAGGGATATGTAGTATGTAGGTATATACAGCAGAACACTGTACCAGAGGGATATGTAGTATGTAGGTATATACAGCAGTACGTTGTACCAGAGGGATATGTAGGTATATACAGCAGTACACTGTACCAGAGGGATATGTAGTATGTAGGTATATACAGCAGTACGTTGTACCAGAGGGATATGTAGGTATATACAGCAGTACACTGTACCAGAGGGATATGTAGTATGTAGGTATATACAGCAGTACACTGTACCAGAGGGATATGTAGGTATATACAGCAGTACACTGTACCAGAGGGATATGTAGTATGTAGGTATATACAGCAGTACGCTGTACCAGAGGGATATGTAGGTATATACAGCAGTACACTGTACCAGAGGGATATGTAGGTATATACAGCAGTACGTTGTACCAGAGGGATATGTAGGTATATACAGCAGTACGTTGTACCAGAGGGATATGTAGGTATATACAGCAGAACACTGTACCAGAGGGATATGTAGGTATATACAGCAGTACGCTGTACCAGAGGGATATGTAGGTATATACAGCAGTACACTGTACCAGAGGGATATGTAGTATGTAGGTGTATACAGCAGAACACTGTACCAGAGGGATATGTAGGTATATACAGCAGTACGCTGTACCAGAGGGATATGTAGGTATATACAGCAGTACGTTGTACCAGAGGGATATGTAGGTATATACAGCAGTACGTTGTACCAGAGGGATATGTAGGTATATACAGCAGTACGCTGTACCAGAGGGATATGTAGGTATATACAGCAGTACACTGTACCAGAGGGATATGTAGTATGTAGGTATATACAGCAGTACGTTGTACCAGAGGGATATGTAGGTATATTCAGCAGTACGTTGTACCAGAGGGATATGTAGGTATATACAGCAGTACACTGTACCAGAGGGATATGTAGTATGTAGGTATATACAGCAGTACGTTGTACCAGAGGGATATGTAGGTATATACAGCAGTACGTTGTACCAGAGGGATATGTAGGTATATACAGCAGTACGTTGTACCAGATGGATATGTAGGTATATACAGCAGTACGCTGTACCAGAGGGATATGTAGTATGTAGGTATATACAGCAGTACGTTGTACCAGAGGGATATGTAGGTATATACAGCAGTACACTGTACCAGAGGGATATGTAGTATGTAGGTATATACAGCAGTACGTTGTACCAGAGGGATATGTAGGTATATACAGCAGTACGCTGTACCAGAGGGATATGTAGGTATATACAGCAGTACACTGTACCAGAGGGATATGTAGGTATATACAGCAGTACGTTGTACCAGAGGGATATGTAGGTATATACAGCAGTACACTGTACCAGAGGGATATGTAGGTATATACAGCAGGACGTTGTACCAGAGGGATATGTAGGTGTATACAGCAGTACACTGTACCAGAGGGATATGTAGGTATATACAGCAGTACGCTGTACCAGAGGGATATGTAGGTATATACAGCAGAACACTGTACCAGAGGGATATGTAGGTATATACAGCAGTACACTGTACCAGAGGGATATGTAGGTATATACAGCAGTACACTGTACTAGAGGGATATGTAGGTATATACAGCAGTACGCTGTACCAGAGGGATATGTAGGTATATACAGCAGTACACTGTACCAGAGGGATATGTAGGTATATACAGCAGTACGCTGTACCAGAGGGATATGTAGGTATATACAGCAGTACACTGTACCAGAGGGATATGTAGTATGTAGGTATATACAGCAGTACGCTGTACCAGAGGGATATGTAGGTATATACAGCAGTACACTGTACCAGAGGGATATGTAGTATGTAGGTATATACAGCAGAACACTGTACCAGAGGGATATGTAGTATGTAGGTATATACAGCAGTACGTTGTACCAGAGGGATATGTAGGTATATACAGCAGTACACTGTACCAGAGGGATATGTAGTATGTAGGTATATACAGCAGTACGTTGTACCAGAGGGATATGTAGGTATATACAGCAGTACACTGTACCAGAGGGATATGTAGTATGTAGGTATATACAGCAGTACACTGTACCAGAGGGATATGTAGGTATATACAGCAGTACACTGTACCAGAGGGATATGTAGTATGTAGGTATATACAGCAGTACGCTGTACCAGAGGGATATGTAGGTATATACAGCAGTACACTGTACCAGAGGGATATGTAGGTATATACAGCAGTACGTTGTACCAGAGGGATATGTAGGTATATACAGCAGTACGTTGTACCAGAGGGATATGTAGGTACATACAGCAGAACACTGTACCAGAGGGATATGTAGGTATATACAGCAGTACGCTGTACCAGAGGGATATGTAGGTATATACAGCAGTACACTGTACCAGAGGGATATGTAGTATGTAGGTATATACAGCAGAACACTGTACCAGAGGGATATGTAGGTATATACAGCAGTACGCTGTACCAGAGGGATATGTAGGTATATACAGCAGTACGTTGTACCAGAGGGATATGTAGGTATATACAGCAGTACGTTGTACCAGAGGGATGTGTAGGTATATACAGCAGTACGCTGTACCAGAGGGATATGTAGGTATATACAGCAGTACACTGTACCAGAGGGATATGTAGTATGTAGGTATATACAGCAGTACGTTGTACCAGAGGGATATGTAGGTATATACAGCAGTACGTTGTACCAGAGGGATATGTAGGTATATACAGCAGTACACTGTACCAGAGGGATATGTAGTATGTAGGTATATACAGCAGTACGTTGTACCAGAGGGATATGTAGGTATATACAGCAGTACGTTGTACCAGAGGGATATGTAGGTATATACAGCAGTACGTTGTACCAGATGGATATGTAGGTATATACAGCAGTACGCTGTACCAGAGGGATATGTAGTATGTAGGTATATACAGCAGTACGTTGTACCAGAGGGATATGTAGGTATATACAGCAGTACACTGTACCAGAGGGATATGTAGTATGTAGGTATATACAGCAGTACGTTGTACCAGAGGGATATGTAGGTATATACAGCAGTACGTTGTACCAGAGGGATATGTAGGTATATACAGCAGTACGCTGTACCAGAGGGATATGTAGGTATATACAGCAGTACACTGTACCAGAGAGATATGTAGGTATATACAGCAGAACACTGTACCAGAGGGATATGTAGGTATATACAGCAGCACACTGTACCAGAGGGATATGTAGGTATATACAGCAGTACGCTGTACCAGAGGGATATGTAGGTATATACAGCAGTACACTGTACCAGAGGGATATGTAGGTATATACAGCAGGACGTTGTACCAGAGGGATATGTAGGTATATACAGCAGTACGCTGTACCAGAGGGATATGTAGTATGTAGGTTTATACAGCAGAACACTGTACCAGATGGATATGTAGGTATATACAGCAGTACGCTGTACCAGAGGGATATGTAGGTATATACAGCAGTACACTGTACCAGAGGGATATGTAGTATGTAGGTATATACAGCAGAACACTGTACCAGAGGGATATGTAGGTATATACCGCAGTACGCTGTACCGGAGGGATATGTAGGTATATACAGCAGTACACTGTACCAGAGGGATATGTAGTATGTAGGTATATACAGCAGAACACTGTACCAGAGGGATATGTAGGTATATACAGCAGTACGCTGTACCAGAGGGATGTGTAGGTATATACAGCAGTACACTGTACCAGAGGGATATGTAGTATGTAGGTATATACAGCAGAACACTGTACCAGAGGGATATGTAGGTATATACAGCAGTACGCTGTACCAGAGGGATATGTAGGTATATACAGCAGTACACTGTACCAGAGGGATATGTAGTATGTAGGTATATACAGCAGAACAATGTACCAGAGGGATATGTAGTATGTAGGTATATACAGCAGAACACTGTACCAGAGGGATATGTAGGTATATACAGCAGTACGCTGTACCAGAGGGATATGTAGGTATATACAGCAGTACACTGTACCAGAGGGATATGTAGTATGTAGGTATATACAGCAGAACACTGTACCAGAGGGATATGTAGGTATATACAGCAGAACACTGTACCAGAGGGATATGTAGGTATATACAGCAGTACGCTGTACCAGAGGGATATGTAGGTATATACAGCAGTACGTTGTACCAGAGGGATATGTAGGTATATACAGCAGTACGTTGTACCAGAGGGATATGTAGGTATATACAGCAGTACGTTGTACCAGAGGGATATGTAGGTATATACAGCAGAACACTGTACCAGAGGGATATGTAGGTATATACAGCAGTACGCTGTACCAGAGGGATATGTAGTATGTAGGTATATACAGCAGAACACTGTACCAGAGGGATATGTAGGTATATACAGCAGTACGCTGTACCAGAGGGATATGTAGGTATATACAGCAGTACACTGTACCAGAGGGATATGTAGTATGTAGGTATATACAGCAGAACACTGTACCAGAGGGATATGTAGGTATATACAGCAGTACGCTGTACCAGAGGGATATGTAGGTATATACAGCAGTACACTGTACCAGAGGGATATGTAGTATGTAGGTATATACAGCAGAACACTGTACCAGAGGGATATGTAGGTATATACAGCAGTACGCTGTACCAGAGGGATATGTAGTATGTAGGTATATACAGCAGAACACTGTACCAGAGGGATATGTAGGTATATACAGCAGTACGCTGTACCAGAGGGATATGTAGTATGTAGGTATATACAGCAGTACGTTGTACCAGAGGGATATGTAGGTATATACAACAGTACGTTGTACCAGAGGGATATGTAGGTATATACAGCAGTACACTGTACCAGAGGGATATGTAGGTATATACAGCAGTACGCAGTACCAGAGGGATATGTAGGTATATACAGCAGTACACTGTACCAGAGGGATATGTAGTATGTAGGTATATACAGCAGAACACTGTACCAGAGGGATATGTAGGTATGTACAGCAGTACGCTGTACCAGAGGGATATGTAGGTATATACAGCAGTACGCTGTACCAGAGGGATATGTAGGTATATACAGCAGTACGCAGTACCAGAGGGATATGTAGGTATATACAGCAGTACGCTGTACCAGAGGGATATGTAGGTATATACAGCAGTACGCTGTACCAGAGGGATATGTAGGTATATACAGCAGTACACTGTACCAGAGGGATATGTAGGTATATACAGCAGTACGCTGTACCAGAGGGATATGTAGGTATATACAGCAGGACGTTGTACCAGAGGGATATGTAGGTATATACAGCAATACGCTGTACCAGAGGGATATGTAGGTATATACAGCAGGACACTGTACCAGAGGGATATGTAGGTATATACAGCAGTACACTGTACCAGAGGGATATGTAGGTATATACAGCAGTACGCTGTACCAGAGGGATATGTAGGTATATACAGCAGTACGTTGTACCAGAGGGATATGTAGGTATATACAGCAGAACACTGTACCAGAGGGATATGTAGGTATATACAGCAGGACGTTGTACCAGAGGGATATGTAGGTATATACAGCAGTACACTGTACCAGAGGGATATGTAGGTGTATACAGCAGTACGTTGTACCAGAGGGATATGTAGTATGTAGGTATATACAGCAGTACACTGTACCAGAGGGATATGTAGGTATATACAGCAGGACGTTGTACCAGAGGGATATGTAGGTATATACAGCAGTACACCGTACCAGAGGGATATGTAGGTGTATACAGCAGTACGTTGTACCAGAGGGATATGTAGTATGTAGGTATATACAGCAGTACACTGTACCAGAGGGATATGTAGGTATATACAGCAGGACGTTGTACCAGAGGGATATGTAGGTATATACAGCAGTACACTGTACCAGAGGGATATGTAGGTGTATACAGCAGTACGTTGTACCAGAGGGATATGTAGTATGTAGGTATATACAGCAGTACACTGTACCAGAGGGATATGTAGGTATATACAGCAGTACGCTGTACCAGAGGGATATGTAGGTATATTCAGCAGTACACTGTACCAGAGGGATATGTAGGTATATACAGCAGTACACTGTACCAGAGGGATATGTAGGTGTATACAGCAGTACGTTGTACCAGAGGGATATGTAGGTATATACAGCAGTACGTTGTACCAGAGGGATATGTAGGTATATACAGCAGTACGCTGTACCAGAGGGATATGTAGGTATATACAGCAGTACGCTGTACCAGAAGGATATGTAGGTATATACCGCAGTACACTGTACCAGAGGGATATGTAGTATGTAGGTATATACAGCAGTACACTGTACCAGAGGGATATGTAGGTATATTCAGCAGTACGCTGTACCAGAGGGATATGTAGGTATATACAGCAGTACGTTGTACCAGAGGGATATGTAGGTATATACAGCAGTACACTGTACCAGAGGGATATGTAGGTATATACAGCAGTACACTGTACCAGAGGGATATGTAGGTATATACAGCAGTACGTTGTACCAGAGGGATATGTAGGTATATACAGCAGTACGCTGTGCCAGAGGGATATGTAGGTATATACAGCAGTACACTGTACCAGAGGGATATGTAGGTATATACAGCAGTACACTGTACCAGAGGGATATGTAGTATGTAGGTATATACAGCAGTACACTGTACCAGAGGGATATGTAGGTATATACAGCAGTACACTGTACCACAGGGATATGTAGGTATATACAGCAGTACGCTGTACCAGAGGGATATGTAGGTATATACAGCAGTACACTGTACCAGAGGGATATGTAGGTATATTCAGCAGTACACTGTACCAGAGGGATATGTAGATATATACAGCAGTACGCTGTACCAGAGGGATATGTAGGTATATACAGCAGTACGCTGTACCAGAGGGATATGTAGATATATACAGCAGTACGCTGTACCAGAGGGATATGTAGGTATATACAGCAGTACGCTGTACCAGAGGGATATGTAGGTATATACAGCAGTACACTGTACCAGAGGGATATGTAGATATATACAGCAGTACGCTGTACCAGAGGGATATGTAGGTATATTCAGCAGTACACTGTACCAGAGGGATATGTAGGTATATACAGCAGTACACTGTACCAGAGGGATATGTAGGTGTATACAGCAGTACGTTGTACCAGAGGGATATGTAGGTATATACAGCAGTACGTTGTACCAGAGGGATATGTAGGTATATACAGCAGTACGCTGTACCAGAGGGATATGTAGGTATATACAGCAGTACGCTGTACCAGAGGGATATGTAGGTATATACAGCAGTACACTGTACCAGACGGATATGTAGTATGTAGGTATATACAGCAGTACGCTGTACCAGAAGGATATGTAGGTATATACAGCAGTACACTGTACCAGAGGGATATGTAGTATGTAGGTATATACAGCAGTACACTGTACCAGAGGGATATGTAGGTATATTCAGCATTACGCTGTACCAGAGGGATATGTAGGTATATACAGCAGTACGTTGTACCAGAGGGAAATGTAGGTATATACAGCAGTACACTGTACCAGAGGGATATGTAGGTATATACAGCAGTACACTGTACCAGAGGGATATGTAGGTATATACAGCAGTACGTTGTACCAGAGGGATATGTAGGTATATACAGCAGTACGCTGTACCAGAGGGATATGTAGGTATATACAGCAGTACACTGTACCAGAGGGATATGTAGGTATATACAGCAGTACACTGTACCAGAGGGATATGTAGGTATATACAGCAGTCACTGTACCAGAGGGATATGTAGGTATATACAGCAGTACACTGTACCAGAGGGATATGTAGGTATATACAGCAGTACACTGTACCAGAGGGATATGTAGGTATATACAGCAGTACGCTGTACCAGAAGGATATGTAGGTATATACAGCAGTACACTGTACCAGAGGGATATGTAGTATGTAGGTATATACAGCAGTACACTGTACCAGAGGGATATGTAGGTATATACAGCAGTACGTTGTACCAGAGGGATATGTAGGTATATACAGCAGTACACTGTACCAGAGGGATATGTAAGTATATACAGCAGTACGCTGTACCAGAAGGATATGTAGGTATATACAGCAGTACACTGTACCAGAGGGATATGTAGTATGTAGGTATATACAGCAGTACACTGTACCAGAGGGATATGTAGGTATATACAGCAGTACACTGTACCAGAGGGATATGTAGGTATATACAGCAGTACACTGTACCAGAGGGATATGTAGGTATATACAGCAGAACACTGTACCAGAGTGATATGTAGGTATATACAGCAGTACGCTGTACCAGAGGGATATGTAGGTATATACAGCAGTACACTGTACCAGAGGGATATGTAGGTATATACAGCAGAACGCTGTACCAGAGGGATATGTAGGTATATACAGCAGTACGCTGTACCAGAGGGATATGTAGTATGTAGGTATATACAGCAGAACACTGTACCAGAGGGATATGTAGGTATATACAGCAGTACACTGTACCAGAGGGATATGTAGGTATATACAGCAGTACACTGTACCAGAGGGATATGTAGGTATATACAGCAGTACGTTGTACCAGAGGGATATGTAGGTATATACAGCAGTACGCTGTACCAGAGGGATATGTAGGTATATACAGCAGTACACTGTACCAGAGGGATATGTAGGTATATACAGCAGTACACTGTACCAGAGGGATATGTAGTATGTAGGTATATACAGCAGTACACTGTACCAGAGGGATATGTAGGTATATACAGCAGTACGCTGTACCAGAGGGATATGTAGGTATATACAGCAGGACGTTGTACCAGAGGGATATGTAGTATGTAGGTATATACAGGAGTACACTGTACCAGAGGGATATGTAGGTATATACAGCAGTACGCTGTACCAGAGGGATATGTAGGTATATACAGCAGTACACTGTACCAGAGGGATATGTAGGTATATACAGCAGTACGCTGTACCATAGGGATATGTAGGTATATACAGCAGTACGTTGTACCAGAGGGATATGTAGGTATATACAGCAGGACGTTGTACCAGAGGGATATGTAGTATGTAGGTATATACAGCAGTACACTGTACCAGAGGGATATGTAGGTATATACAGCAGTACGCTGTACCAGAGGGATATGTAGGTATATACAGCAGTACACTGTACCAGATGGATATGTAGTATGTAGGTATATACAGCAGTACGCTGTACCAGAGGGATATGTAGTATGTAGGTATATACAGCAGTACACTGTACCAGAGGGATATGTAGGTATATACAGCAGAACGTTGTACCAGAGGGATATGTAGGTATATACAGCAGTACGCTGTACCAGAGGGATATGTAGTATGTAGGTATATACAGCAGTACACTGTACCAGAGGGATATGTAGGTATATACAGCAGAACGTTGTACCAGAGGGATATGTAGTATATACAGCAGTACACTGTACCAGAGGGATATGTAGGTATATACAGCAGTACGTTGTACCAGAGGGATATGTAGGTATATTCAGCAGTACGCTGTACCAGAGGGATATGTAGGTATATACAGCAGTACACTGTACCAGAGGGATATGTAGGTATATTCAGCAGTACGCTGTACCAGAGGGATATGTAGGTATATACAGCAGTACGTTGTACCAGAGGGATATGTAGGTATATACAGCAGGACGTTGTACCAGAGGGATATGTAGTATGTAGGTATATACAGCAGTACACTGCACCAGAGGGATATGTAGGTATATACAGCAGTACGTTGTACCAGAGGGATATGTAGGTATATACAGCAGGACGTTGTACCAGAGGGATATGTAGTATGTAGGTATATACAGCAGTACACTGTACCAGAGGGATATGTAGGTATATTCAGCAGTACGCTGTACCAGAGGGATATGTAGGTATATACAGCAGTACGTTGTACCAGAGGGATATGTAGGTATATACAGCAGTACGCTGTACCAGAGGGATATGTAGGTATATACAGCAGTACACTGTACCAGAGGGATATGTAGGTATATACAGCAGTACGTTGTACCAGAGGGATATGTAGGTATATACAGCAGTACACTGTACCAGAGGGATATGTAGGTATATACAGCAGGACGTTGTACCAGAGGGATATGTAGGTATATACAGCAGTACACTGTACCAGAGGGATATGTAGGTATATACAGCAGTACGCTGTACCAGAGGGATATGTAGGTATATACAGCAGAACACTGTACCAGAGGGATATGTAGGTATATACAGCAGTACACTGTACCAGAGGGATATGTAGGTATATACAGCAGTACACTGTACCAGAGGGATATGTAGGTATATACAGCAGTACGCTGTACCAGAGGGATATGTAGGTATATACAGCAGTACACTGTACCAGAGGGATATGTAGGTATATACAGCAGTACGCTGTACCAGAGGGATATGTAGGTATATACAGCAGTACACTGTACCAGAGGGATATGTAGTATGTAGGTATATACAGCAGTACGCTGTACCAGAGGGATATGTAGGTATATACAGCAGTACACTGTACCAGAGGGATATGTAGTATGTAGGTATATACAGCAGAACACTGTACCAGAGGGATATGTAGTATGTAGGTATATACAGCAGTACGTTGTACCAGAGGGATATGCAGGTATATACAGCAGTACACTGTACCAGAGGGATATGTAGTATGTAGGTATATACAGCAGTACGTTGTACCAGAGGGATATGTAGGTATATACAGCAGTACACTGTACCAGAGGGATATGTAGTATGCAGGTATATACAGCAGTACACTGTACCAGAGGGATATGTAGGTATATACAGCAGTACACTGTACCAGAGGGATATGTAGTATGTACGTATATACAGCAGTACGCTGTACCAGAGGGATATGTAGGTATATACAGCAGTACACTGTACCAGAGGGATATGTAGGTATATACAGCAGTACGTTGTACCAGAGGGATATGTAGGTATATACAGCAGTACGCTGTACCAGAGGGATATGTAGGTATATACAGCAGTACACTGTACCAGAGGGATATGTAGGTATATACAGCAGTACGCTGTACCAGAGGGATATGTAGGTATATACAGCAGTACGCTGTACCAGAGGGATATGTAGGTATATACAGCAGTGCACTGTACCAAAGGGATATGTAGGTATATACAGCAGTACGCTGTACCAGAGGGATATGTAGTATGTAGGTATATACAGCAGTACACTGTACCAGAGGGATATGTAGGTATATACAGCAGAACGTTGTACCAGAGGGATATGTAGGTATATACAGCAGTACGCTGTACCAGAGGGATATGTAGGTATATACAGCAGTACACTGTACCAGAGGGATATGTAGTATGTAGGTATATACAGCAGTACGCTGTACCAGAGGGATATGTAGTATGTAGGTATATACAGCAGTACACTGTACCAGAGGGATATGTAGGTATATACAGCAGTACGCTGTACCAGAGGGATATGTAGGTATATACAGCAGAACACTGTACCAGAGGGATATGTAGGTATATACAGCAGTACACTGTACCAGAGGGATATGTAGTATGTAGGTATATACAGCAGAACACTGTACCAGAGGGATATGTAGGTATATACAGCAGTACACTGTACCAGAGGGATATGTAGGTATATACAGCAGTACACTGTACCAGAGGGATATGTAGGTATATACAGCAGTACACTGTACCAGAGGGATATGTAGGTATATACAGCAGTACACTGTACCAGAGGGATATGTAGGTATATACAGCAGTACGCTGTACCAGAGAGATATGTAGGTATATACAGCAGTACACTGTACCAGAGGGATATGTAGGTATATACAGCAGTACACTGTACCAGAGGGATATGTAGGTATATACAGCAGTACACTGTACCAGAGGGATATGTAGGTATATACAGCAGAACGTTGTACCAGAGGGATATGTAGGTATATACAGCAGGATGTTGTACCAGAGGGATATGTAGGTATATTCAGCAGTACGATGTACCAGAGGGATATGTAGGTATATACAGCAGTACACTGTACCAGAGGGATATGTAGGTATATTCTGCAGTACGTTGTACCAGAGGGATATGTAGGTATATACAGCAGGATGTTGTACCAGAGGGATATGTAGGTATATTCAGCAGTACGCTGTACCAGAGGGATATGTAGGTATATACAGCAGTACACTGTACCAGAGGGATATGTAGGTATATACAGCAGTACGTTGTACCAGAGGGATATGTAGGTATATACAGCAGGATGTTGTACCAGAGGGATATGTAGGTATATTCAGCAGTACGCTGTACCAGAGGGATATGTAGGTATATACAGCAGTACACTGTACCAGAGGGATATGTAGGTATATTCAGCAGTACGCTGTACCAGAGGGATATGTAGGTATATACAGCAGTACGCTGTACCAGAGGGATATGTAGGTATATACAGCAGTACGTTGTACCAGAGGGATCTGTAGGTATATACAGCAGTACGCTGTACCAGAGGGATATGTAGGTATATACAGCAGTACGCTGTACCAGAAGGATATGTAGGTATATACAGCAGTACACTGTACCAGAGGGATATGTAGTATGTAGGTATATACAGCAGTACGCTGTACCAGAGGGATATGTAGGTATATACAGCAGTACGCTGTACCAGAGGGATATGTAGTATGTAGGTATATACAGCAGTACGTTGTACCAGAGGGATATGTAGGTATATACAGCAGTACGTTGTACCAGAGGGATATGTAGTATGTAGGTATATACAGCAGTACGCTGTACCCGAGGGATATGTAGGTATATACAGCAGTACGCTGTACCAGAGGGATATGTAGGTATATACAGCAGTACGCTGTACCAGAGGGATATGTAGTATGTAGGTATATACAGCAGTACGCTGTACCAGAGGGATATGTAGGTATATTCAGCGGTACACTGTACCAGAGGGATATGTAGGTATATACAGCAGTACGCTGTACCAGAGGGATATGTAGTATGTAGGTATATACAGCAGTACGCTGTACCAGAGGGATATGTAGGTATATACAGCAGTACGCTGTACCAGAGGGATATGTAGGTATATTCAGCAGTACACTGTACCAGAGGGATATGTAGGTATATACAGCAGTACGCTGTACCAGAGGGATATGTAGGTATATTCAGCAGTACACTGTACCAGAGGGATATGTAGGTATATACAGCAGTACGCTGTACCAGAGGGATATGTAGTATGTAGGTATATACAGCAGTACGCTGTACCAGAGGGATATGTAGGTATATACAGCAGTACGCTGTACCAGAGGGATATGTAGGTATATTCAGCAGTACACTGTACCAGAGGGATATGTAGGTATATACAGCAGTACGCTGTACCAGAGGGATATGTAGGTATATTCAGCAGTACGCTGTACCAGAGGGATATGTAGGTATATACAGCAGTACGCTGTACCAGAGGGATATGTAGTATGTAGGTATATACAGCAGTACGCTGTACCAGAGGGATATGTAGGTATATACAGCAGTACGTTGTACCAGAGGGATATGTAGGTATATTCAGCAGTACACTGTACCAGAGGGATATGTAGGTATATACAGCAGTACGCTGTACCAGAGGGATATGTAGGTATATTCAGCAGTACGCTGTACCAGAGGGATATGTAGGTATATACAGCAGTACGCTGTACCAGAGGGATATGTAGTATGTAGGTATATACAGCAGTACGCTGTACCAGAGGGATATGTAGGTATATACAGCAGTACGTTGTACCAGAGGGATATGTAGGTATATACAGCAGTACACTGTACCAGAGGGATATATAGGTATATACAGCAGTACGCTGTACCAGAGGGATATGTAGGTATATACAGCAGTACACTGTACCAGAGGGATATGTAGGTATATACAGCAGTACGCTGTACCAGAGGGATATGTAGGTATATACAGCAGAACACTGTACCAGAGGGATATGTAGGTATATACAGCAGTACACTGTACCAGAGGGATATGTAGTATGTAGGTATATACAGCAGAACACTGTACCAGAGGGATATGTAGGTATATACAGCAGTACACTGTACCAGAGGGATATGTAGGTATATACAGCAGTACACTGTACCAGAGGGATATGTAGGTATATACAGCAGTACACTGTACCAGAGGGATATGTAGGTATATACAGCAGTACACTGTACCAGAGGGATATGTAGGTATATACAGCAGTACGCTGTACCAGAGGGATATGTAGGTATATACAGCAGTACACTGTACCAGAGGGATATGTAGGTATATACAGCAGTACACTGTACCAGAGGGATATGTAGGTATATACAGCAGTACATTGTACCAGAGGGATATGTAGGTATATACAGCAGAACGTTGTACCAGAGGGATATGTAGGTATATACAGCAGGATGTTGTACCAGAGGGATATGTAGGTATATTCAGCAGTACGCTGTACCAGAGGGATATGTAGGTATATACAGCAGTACACTGTACCAGAGGGATATGTAGGTATATTCAGCAGTACGTTGTACCAGAGGGATATGTAGGTATATACAGCAGGATGTTGTACCAGAGGGATATGTAGGTATATTCAGCAGTACGCTGTACCAGAGGGATATGTAGGTATATACAGCAGTACACTGTACCAGAGGGATATGTAGGTATATACAGCAGTACGTTGTACCAGAGGGATATGTAGGTATATACAGCAGGATGTTGTACCAGAGGGATATGTATGTATATTCAGCAGTACGCTGTACCAGAGGGATATGTAGGTATATACAGCAGTACACTGTACCAGAGGGATATGTAGGTATATTCAGCAGTACGCTGTACCAGAGGGATATGTAGGTATATACAGCAGTACGCTGTACCAGAGGGATATGTAGGTATATACAGCAGTACGTTGTACCAGAGGGATATGTAGGTATGTACAGCAGTACGCTGTACCAGAGGGATATGTAGGTATATACAGCAGTACGCTGTACCAGAAGGATATGTAGGTATATACAGCAGTACGCTGTACCAGAGGGATATGTAGGTATATACAGCAGTACGTTGTACCAGAGGGATATGTAGGTATATACAGCAGTACGCTGTACCAGAGGGATATGTAGGTATATTCAGCAGTACACTGTACCAGAGGGATATGTAGGTATATACAGCAGTACGTTGTACCAGAGGGATATGTAGGTATATACAGCAGTACGTTGTACCAGAGGGATATGTAGGTATATACAGCAGAACACTGTACCAGAGGGATATGTAGGTATATACAGCAGTACGCTGTACCAGAGGGATATGTAGTATGTAGGTATATACAGCAGAACACTGTACCAGAGGGATATGTAGGTATATACAGCAGTACGCTGTACCAGAGGGATATGTAGGTATATACAGCAGTACACTGTACCAGAGGGATATGTAGTATGTAGGTATATACAGCAGAACACTGTACCAGAGGGATATGTAGGTATATACAGCAGTACGCTGTACCAGAGGGATATGTAGGTATATACAGCAGTACACTGTACCAGAGGGATATGTAGTATGTAGGTATATACAGCAGAACACTGTACCAGAGGGATATGTAGGTATATACAGCAGTACGCTGTACCAGAGGGATATGTAGTATGTAGGTATATACAGCAGAACACTGTACCAGAGGGATATGTAGGTATATACAGCAGTACGCTGTACCAGAGGGATATGTAGTATGTAGGTATATACAGCAGTACGTTGTACCAGAGGGATATGTAGGTATATACAACAGTACGTTGTACCAGAGGGATATGTAGGTATATACAGCAGTACACTGTACCAGAGGGATATGTAGGTATATACAGCAGTACGCTGTACCAGAGGGATATGTAGGTATATACAGCAGTACACTGTACCAGAGGGATATGTAGGTATATACAGCAGTACACTGTACCAGAGGGATATGTAGGTATATACAGCAGTACATTGTACCAGAGGGATATGTAGGTATATACAGCAGAACGTTGTACCAGAGGGATATGTAGGTATATACAGCAGGATGTTGTACCAGAGGGATATGTAGGTATATTCAGCAGTACGCTGTACCAGAGGGATATGTAGGTATATACAGCAGTACACTGTACCAGAGGGATATGTAGGTATATTCAGCAGTACGTTGTACCAGAGGGATATGTAGGTATATACAGCAGGATGTTGTACCAGAGGGATATGTAGGTATATTCAGCAGTACGCTGTACCAGAGGGATATGTAGGTATATACAGCAGTACACTGTACCAGAGGGATATGTAGGTATATACAGCAGTACGTTGTACCAGAGGGATATGTAGGTATATACAGCAGGATGTTGTACCAGAGGGATATGTATGTATATTCAGCAGTACGCTGTACCAGAGGGATATGTAGGTATATACAGCAGTACACTGTACCAGAGGGATATGTAGGTATATTCAGCAGTACGCTGTACCAGAGGGATATGTAGGTATATACAGCAGTACGCTGTACCAGAGGGATATGTAGGTATATACAGCAGTACGTTGTACCAGAGGGATATGTAGGTATGTACAGCAGTACGCTGTACCAGAGGGATATGTAGGTATATACAGCAGTACGCTGTACCAGAAGGATATGTAGGTATATACAGCAGTACGCTGTACCAGAGGGATATGTAGGTATATACAGCAGTACGTTGTACCAGAGGGATATGTAGGTATATACAGCAGTACGCTGTACCAGAGGGATATGTAGGTATATTCAGCAGTACACTGTACCAGAGGGATATGTAGGTATATACAGCAGTACGTTGTACCAGAGGGATATGTAGGTATATACAGCAGTACGTTGTACCAGAGGGATATGTAGGTATATACAGCAGAACACTGTACCAGAGGGATATGTAGGTATATACAGCAGTACGCTGTACCAGAGGGATATGTAGTATGTAGGTATATACAGCAGAACACTGTACCAGAGGGATATGTAGGTATATACAGCAGTACGCTGTACCAGAGGGATATGTAGGTATATACAGCAGTACACTGTACCAGAGGGATATGTAGTATGTAGGTATATACAGCAGAACACTGTACCAGAGGGATATGTAGGTATATACAGCAGTACGCTGTACCAGAGGGATATGTAGGTATATACAGCAGTACACTGTACCAGAGGGATATGTAGTATGTAGGTATATACAGCAGAACACTGTACCAGAGGGATATGTAGGTATATACAGCAGTACGCTGTACCAGAGGGATATGTAGTATGTAGGTATATACAGCAGAACACTGTACCAGAGGGATATGTAGGTATATACAGCAGTACGCTGTACCAGAGGGATATGTAGTATGTAGGTATATACAGCAGTACGTTGTACCAGAGGGATATGTAGGTATATACAACAGTACGTTGTACCAGAGGGATATGTAGGTATATACAGCAGTACACTGTACCAGAGGGATATGTAGGTATATACAGCAGTACGCAGTACCAGAGGGATATGTAGGTATATACAGCAGTACACTGTACCAGAGGGATATGTAGTATGTAGGTATATACAGCAGAACACTGTACCAGAGGGATATGTAGGTATGTACAGCAGTACGCTGTACCAGAGGGATATGTAGGTATATACAGCAGTACGCTGTACCAGAGGGATATGTAGGTATATACAGCAGTACGCAGTACCAGAGGGATATGTAGGTATATACAGCAGTACGCTGTACCAGAGGGATATGTAGGTATATACAGCAGTACGCTGTACCAGAGGGATATGTAGGTATATACAGCAGTACACTGTACCAGAGGGATATGTAGGTATATACAGCAGTACGCTGTACCAGAGGGATATGTAGGTATATACAGCAGGACGTTGTACCAGAGGGATATGTAGGTATATACAGCAATACGCTGTACCAGAGGGATATGTAGGTATATACAGCAGGACACTGTACCAGAGGGATATGTAGGTATATACAGCAGTACACTGTACCAGAGGGATATGTAGGTATATACAGCAGTACGCTGTACCAGAGGGATATGTAGGTATATACAGCAGTACGTTGTACCAGAGGGATATGTAGGTATATACAGCAGAACACTGTACCAGAGGGATATGTAGGTATATACAGCAGGACGTTGTACCAGAGGGATATGTAGGTATATACAGCAGTACACTGTACCAGAGGGATATGTAGGTGTATACAGCAGTACGTTGTACCAGAGGGATATGTAGTATGTAGGTATATACAGCAGTACACTGTACCAGAGGGATATGTAGGTATATACAGCAGGACGTTGTACCAGAGGGATATGTAGGTATATACAGCAGTACACCGTACCAGAGGGATATGTAGGTGTATACAGCAGTACGTTGTACCAGAGGGATATGTAGTATGTAGGTATATACAGCAGTACACTGTACCAGAGGGATATGTAGGTATATACAGCAGGACGTTGTACCAGAGGGATATGTAGGTATATACAGCAGTACACTGTACCAGAGGGATATGTAGGTGTATACAGCAGTACGTTGTACCAGAGGGATATGTAGTATGTAGGTATATACAGCAGTACACTGTACCAGAGGGATATGTAGGTATATACAGCAGTACGCTGTACCAGAGGGATATGTAGGTATATTCAGCAGTACACTGTACCAGAGGGATATGTAGGTATATACAGCAGTACACTGTACCAGAGGGATATGTAGGTGTATACAGCAGTACGTTGTACCAGAGGGATATGTAGGTATATACAGCAGTACGTTGTACCAGAGGGATATGTAGGTATATACAGCAGTACGCTGTACCAGAGGGATATGTAGGTATATACAGCAGTACGCTGTACCAGAAGGATATGTAGGTATATACCGCAGTACACTGTACCAGAGGGATATGTAGTATGTAGGTATATACAGCAGTACACTGTACCAGAGGGATATGTAGGTATATTCAGCAGTACGCTGTACCAGAGGGATATGTAGGTATATACAGCAGTACGTTGTACCAGAGGGATATGTAGGTATATACAGCAGTACACTGTACCAGAGGGATATGTAGGTATATACAGCAGTACACTGTACCAGAGGGATATGTAGGTATATACAGCAGTACGTTGTACCAGAGGGATATGTAGGTATATACAGCAGTACGCTGTGCCAGAGGGATATGTAGGTATATACAGCAGTACACTGTACCAGAGGGATATGTAGGTATATACAGCAGTACACTGTACCAGAGGGATATGTAGTATGTAGGTATATACAGCAGTACACTGTACCAGAGGGATATGTAGGTATATACAGCAGTACACTGTACCACAGGGATATGTAGGTATATACAGCAGTACGCTGTACCAGAGGGATATGTAGGTATATACAGCAGTACACTGTACCAGAGGGATATGTAGGTATATTCAGCAGTACACTGTACCAGAGGGATATGTAGATATATACAGCAGTACGCTGTACCAGAGGGATATGTAGGTATATACAGCAGTACGCTGTACCAGAGGGATATGTAGATATATACAGCAGTACGCTGTACCAGAGGGATATGTAGGTATATACAGCAGTACGCTGTACCAGAGGGATATGTAGGTATATACAGCAGTACACTGTACCAGAGGGATATGTAGATATATACAGCAGTACGCTGTACCAGAGGGATATGTAGGTATATTCAGCAGTACACTGTACCAGAGGGATATGTAGGTATATACAGCAGTACACTGTACCAGAGGGATATGTAGGTGTATACAGCAGTACGTTGTACCAGAGGGATATGTAGGTATATACAGCAGTACGTTGTACCAGAGGGATATGTAGGTATATACAGCAGTACGCTGTACCAGAGGGATATGTAGGTATATACAGCAGTACGCTGTACCAGAGGGATATGTAGGTATATACAGCAGTACACTGTACCAGACGGATATGTAGTATGTAGGTATATACAGCAGTACGCTGTACCAGAAGGATATGTAGGTATATACAGCAGTACACTGTACCAGAGGGATATGTAGTATGTAGGTATATACAGCAGTACACTGTACCAGAGGGATATGTAGGTATATTCAGCATTACGCTGTACCAGAGGGATATGTAGGTATATACAGCAGTACGTTGTACCAGAGGGAAATGTAGGTATATACAGCAGTACACTGTACCAGAGGGATATGTAGGTATATACAGCAGTACACTGTACCAGAGGGATATGTAGGTATATACAGCAGTACGTTGTACCAGAGGGATATGTAGGTATATACAGCAGTACGCTGTACCAGAGGGATATGTAGGTATATACAGCAGTACACTGTACCAGAGGGATATGTAGGTATATACAGCAGTACACTGTACCAGAGGGATATGTAGGTATATACAGCAGTCACTGTACCAGAGGGATATGTAGGTATATACAGCAGTACACTGTACCAGAGGGATATGTAGGTATATACAGCAGTACACTGTACCAGAGGGATATGTAGGTATATACAGCAGTACGCTGTACCAGAAGGATATGTAGGTATATACAGCAGTACACTGTACCAGAGGGATATGTAGTATGTAGGTATATACAGCAGTACACTGTACCAGAGGGATATGTAGGTATATACAGCAGTACGTTGTACCAGAGGGATATGTAGGTATATACAGCAGTACACTGTACCAGAGGGATATGTAGGTATATACAGCAGTACGCTGTACCAGAAGGATATGTAGGTATATACAGCAGTACACTGTACCAGAGGGATATGTAGTATGTAGGTATATACAGCAGTACACTGTACCAGAGGGATATGTAGGTATATACAGCAGTACACTGTACCAGAGGGATATGTAGGTATATACAGCAGTACACTGTACCAGAGGGATATGTAGGTATATACAGCAGAACACTGTACCAGAGTGATATGTAGGTATATACAGCAGTACGCTGTACCAGAGGGATATGTAGGTATATACAGCAGTACACTGTACCAGAGGGATATGTAGGTATATACAGCAGAACGCTGTACCAGAGGGATATGTAGGTATATACAGCAGTACGCTGTACCAGAGGGATATGTAGTATGTAGGTATATACAGCAGAACACTGTACCAGAGGGATATGTAGGTATATACAGCAGTACACTGTACCAGAGGGATATGTAGGTATATACAGCAGTACACTGTACCAGAGGGATATGTAGGTATATACAGCAGTACGTTGTACCAGAGGGATATGTAGGTATATACAGCAGTACGCTGTACCAGAGGGATATGTAGGTATATACAGCAGTACACTGTACCAGAGGGATATGTAGGTATATACAGCAGTACACTGTACCAGAGGGATATGTAGTATGTAGGTATATACAGCAGTACACTGTACCAGAGGGATATGTAGGTATATACAGCAGTACGCTGTACCAGAGGGATATGTAGGTATATACAGCAGGACGTTGTACCAGAGGGATATGTAGTATGTAGGTATATACAGGAGTACACTGTACCAGAGGGATATGTAGGTATATACAGCAGTACGCTGTACCAGAGGGATATGTAGGTATATACAGCAGTACACTGTACCAGAGGGATATGTAGGTATATACAGCAGTACGCTGTACCATAGGGATATGTAGGTATATACAGCAGTACGTTGTACCAGAGGGATATGTAGGTATATACAGCAGGACGTTGTACCAGAGGGATATGTAGTATGTAGGTATATACAGCAGTACACTGTACCAGAGGGATATGTAGGTATATACAGCAGTACGCTGTACCAGAGGGATATGTAGGTATATACAGCAGTACACTGTACCAGATGGATATGTAGTATGTAGGTATATACAGCAGTACGCTGTACCAGAGGGATATGTAGTATGTAGGTATATACAGCAGTACACTGTACCAGAGGGATATGTAGGTATATACAGCAGAACGTTGTACCAGAGGGATATGTAGGTATATACAGCAGTACGCTGTACCAGAGGGATATGTAGTATGTAGGTATATACAGCAGTACACTGTACCAGAGGGATATGTAGGTATATACAGCAGAACGTTGTACCAGAGGGATATGTAGTATATACAGCAGTACACTGTACCAGAGGGATATGTAGGTATATACAGCAGTACGTTGTACCAGAGGGATATGTAGGTATATTCAGCAGTACGCTGTACCAGAGGGATATGTAGGTATATACAGCAGTACACTGTACCAGAGGGATATGTAGGTATATTCAGCAGTACGCTGTACCAGAGGGATATGTAGGTATATACAGCAGTACGTTGTACCAGAGGGATATGTAGGTATATACAGCAGGACGTTGTACCAGAGGGATATGTAGTATGTAGGTATATACAGCAGTACACTGCACCAGAGGGATATGTAGGTATATACAGCAGTACGTTGTACCAGAGGGATATGTAGGTATATACAGCAGGACGTTGTACCAGAGGGATATGTAGTATGTAGGTATATACAGCAGTACACTGTACCAGAGGGATATGTAGGTATATTCAGCAGTACGCTGTACCAGAGGGATATGTAGGTATATACAGCAGTACGTTGTACCAGAGGGATATGTAGGTATATACAGCAGTACGCTGTACCAGAGGGATATGTAGGTATATACAGCAGTACACTGTACCAGAGGGATATGTAGGTATATACAGCAGTACGTTGTACCAGAGGGATATGTAGGTATATACAGCAGTACACTGTACCAGAGGGATATGTAGGTATATACAGCAGGACGTTGTACCAGAGGGATATGTAGGTATATACAGCAGTACACTGTACCAGAGGGATATGTAGGTATATACAGCAGTACGCTGTACCAGAGGGATATGTAGGTATATACAGCAGAACACTGTACCAGAGGGATATGTAGGTATATACAGCAGTACACTGTACCAGAGGGATATGTAGGTATATACAGCAGTACACTGTACCAGAGGGATATGTAGGTATATACAGCAGTACGCTGTACCAGAGGGATATGTAGGTATATACAGCAGTACGCTGTACCAGAGGGATATGTAGGTATATACAGCAGTACACTGTACCAGAGGGATATGTAGTATGTAGGTATATACAGCAGAACACTGTACCAGAGGGATATGTAGGTATATACAGCAGTACGCTGTACCAGAGGGATATGTAGGTATATACAGCAGTACACTGTACCAGAGGGATATGTAGTATGTAGGTATATACAGCAGAACACTGTACCAGAGGGATATGTAGGTATATACAGCAGTACGCTGTACCAGAGGGATATGTAGTATGTAGGTATATACAGCAGAACACTGTACCAGAGGGATATGTAGGTATATACAGCAGTACGCTGTACCAGAGGGATATGTAGTATGTAGGTATATACAGCAGTACGTTGTACCAGAGGGATATGTAGGTATATACAACAGTACGTTGTACCAGAGGGATATGTAGGTATATACAGCAGTACACTGTACCAGAGGGATATGTAGGTATATACAGCAGTACGCAGTACCAGAGGGATATGTAGGTATATACAGCAGTACACTGTACCAGAGGGATATGTAGTATGTAGGTATATACAGCAGAACACTGTACCAGAGGGATATGTAGGTATGTACAGCAGTACGCTGTACCAGAGGGATATGTAGGTATATACAGCAGTACGCTGTACCAGAGGGATATGTAGGTATATACAGCAGTACGCAGTACCAGAGGGATATGTAGGTATATACAGCAGTACGCTGTACCAGAGGGATATGTAGGTATATACAGCAGTACGCTGTACCAGAGGGATATGTAGGTATATACAGCAGTACACTGTACCAGAGGGATATGTAGGTATATACAGCAGTACGCTGTACCAGAGGGATATGTAGGTATATACAGCAGGACGTTGTACCAGAGGGATATGTAGGTATATACAGCAATACGCTGTACCAGAGGGATATGTAGGTATATACAGCAGGACACTGTACCAGAGGGATATGTAGGTATATACAGCAGTACACTGTACCAGAGGGATATGTAGGTATATACAGCAGTACGCTGTACCAGAGGGATATGTAGGTATATACAGCAGTACGTTGTACCAGAGGGATATGTAGGTATATACAGCAGAACACTGTACCAGAGGGATATGTAGGTATATACAGCAGGACGTTGTACCAGAGGGATATGTAGGTATATACAGCAGTACACTGTACCAGAGGGATATGTAGGTGTATACAGCAGTACGTTGTACCAGAGGGATATGTAGTATGTAGGTATATACAGCAGTACACTGTACCAGAGGGATATGTAGGTATATACAGCAGGACGTTGTACCAGAGGGATATGTAGGTATATACAGCAGTACACCGTACCAGAGGGATATGTAGGTGTATACAGCAGTACGTTGTACCAGAGGGATATGTAGTATGTAGGTATATACAGCAGTACACTGTACCAGAGGGATATGTAGGTATATACAGCAGGACGTTGTACCAGAGGGATATGTAGGTATATACAGCAGTACACTGTACCAGAGGGATATGTAGGTGTATACAGCAGTACGTTGTACCAGAGGGATATGTAGTATGTAGGTATATACAGCAGTACACTGTACCAGAGGGATATGTAGGTATATACAGCAGTACGCTGTACCAGAGGGATATGTAGGTATATTCAGCAGTACACTGTACCAGAGGGATATGTAGGTATATACAGCAGTACACTGTACCAGAGGGATATGTAGGTGTATACAGCAGTACGTTGTACCAGAGGGATATGTAGGTATATACAGCAGTACGTTGTACCAGAGGGATATGTAGGTATATACAGCAGTACGCTGTACCAGAGGGATATGTAGGTATATACAGCAGTACGCTGTACCAGAAGGATATGTAGGTATATACCGCAGTACACTGTACCAGAGGGATATGTAGTATGTAGGTATATACAGCAGTACACTGTACCAGAGGGATATGTAGGTATATTCAGCAGTACGCTGTACCAGAGGGATATGTAGGTATATACAGCAGTACGTTGTACCAGAGGGATATGTAGGTATATACAGCAGTACACTGTACCAGAGGGATATGTAGGTATATACAGCAGTACACTGTACCAGAGGGATATGTAGGTATATACAGCAGTACGTTGTACCAGAGGGATATGTAGGTATATACAGCAGTACGCTGTGCCAGAGGGATATGTAGGTATATACAGCAGTACACTGTACCAGAGGGATATGTAGGTATATACAGCAGTACACTGTACCAGAGGGATATGTAGTATGTAGGTATATACAGCAGTACACTGTACCAGAGGGATATGTAGGTATATACAGCAGTACACTGTACCACAGGGATATGTAGGTATATACAGCAGTACGCTGTACCAGAGGGATATGTAGGTATATACAGCAGTACACTGTACCAGAGGGATATGTAGGTATATTCAGCAGTACACTGTACCAGAGGGATATGTAGATATATACAGCAGTACGCTGTACCAGAGGGATATGTAGGTATATACAGCAGTACGCTGTACCAGAGGGATATGTAGATATATACAGCAGTACGCTGTACCAGAGGGATATGTAGGTATATACAGCAGTACGCTGTACCAGAGGGATATGTAGGTATATACAGCAGTACACTGTACCAGAGGGATATGTAGATATATACAGCAGTACGCTGTACCAGAGGGATATGTAGGTATATTCAGCAGTACACTGTACCAGAGGGATATGTAGGTATATACAGCAGTACACTGTACCAGAGGGATATGTAGGTGTATACAGCAGTACGTTGTACCAGAGGGATATGTAGGTATATACAGCAGTACGTTGTACCAGAGGGATATGTAGGTATATACAGCAGTACGCTGTACCAGAGGGATATGTAGGTATATACAGCAGTACGCTGTACCAGAGGGATATGTAGGTATATACAGCAGTACACTGTACCAGACGGATATGTAGTATGTAGGTATATACAGCAGTACGCTGTACCAGAAGGATATGTAGGTATATACAGCAGTACACTGTACCAGAGGGATATGTAGTATGTAGGTATATACAGCAGTACACTGTACCAGAGGGATATGTAGGTATATTCAGCATTACGCTGTACCAGAGGGATATGTAGGTATATACAGCAGTACGTTGTACCAGAGGGAAATGTAGGTATATACAGCAGTACACTGTACCAGAGGGATATGTAGGTATATACAGCAGTACACTGTACCAGAGGGATATGTAGGTATATACAGCAGTACGTTGTACCAGAGGGATATGTAGGTATATACAGCAGTACGCTGTACCAGAGGGATATGTAGGTATATACAGCAGTACACTGTACCAGAGGGATATGTAGGTATATACAGCAGTACACTGTACCAGAGGGATATGTAGGTATATACAGCAGTCACTGTACCAGAGGGATATGTAGGTATATACAGCAGTACACTGTACCAGAGGGATATGTAGGTATATACAGCAGTACACTGTACCAGAGGGATATGTAGGTATATACAGCAGTACGCTGTACCAGAAGGATATGTAGGTATATACAGCAGTACACTGTACCAGAGGGATATGTAGTATGTAGGTATATACAGCAGTACACTGTACCAGAGGGATATGTAGGTATATACAGCAGTACGTTGTACCAGAGGGATATGTAGGTATATACAGCAGTACACTGTACCAGAGGGATATGTAGGTATATACAGCAGTACGCTGTACCAGAAGGATATGTAGGTATATACAGCAGTACACTGTACCAGAGGGATATGTAGTATGTAGGTATATACAGCAGTACACTGTACCAGAGGGATATGTAGGTATATACAGCAGTACACTGTACCAGAGGGATATGTAGGTATATACAGCAGTACACTGTACCAGAGGGATATGTAGGTATATACAGCAGAACACTGTACCAGAGTGATATGTAGGTATATACAGCAGTACGCTGTACCAGAGGGATATGTAGGTATATACAGCAGTACACTGTACCAGAGGGATATGTAGGTATATACAGCAGAACGCTGTACCAGAGGGATATGTAGGTATATACAGCAGTACGCTGTACCAGAGGGATATGTAGTATGTAGGTATATACAGCAGAACACTGTACCAGAGGGATATGTAGGTATATACAGCAGTACACTGTACCAGAGGGATATGTAGGTATATACAGCAGTACACTGTACCAGAGGGATATGTAGGTATATACAGCAGTACGTTGTACCAGAGGGATATGTAGGTATATACAGCAGTACGCTGTACCAGAGGGATATGTAGGTATATACAGCAGTACACTGTACCAGAGGGATATGTAGGTATATACAGCAGTACACTGTACCAGAGGGATATGTAGTATGTAGGTATATACAGCAGTACACTGTACCAGAGGGATATGTAGGTATATACAGCAGTACGCTGTACCAGAGGGATATGTAGGTATATACAGCAGGACGTTGTACCAGAGGGATATGTAGTATGTAGGTATATACAGGAGTACACTGTACCAGAGGGATATGTAGGTATATACAGCAGTACGCTGTACCAGAGGGATATGTAGGTATATACAGCAGTACACTGTACCAGAGGGATATGTAGGTATATACAGCAGTACGCTGTACCATAGGGATATGTAGGTATATACAGCAGTACGTTGTACCAGAGGGATATGTAGGTATATACAGCAGGACGTTGTACCAGAGGGATATGTAGTATGTAGGTATATACAGCAGTACACTGTACCAGAGGGATATGTAGGTATATACAGCAGTACGCTGTACCAGAGGGATATGTAGGTATATACAGCAGTACACTGTACCAGATGGATATGTAGTATGTAGGTATATACAGCAGTACGCTGTACCAGAGGGATATGTAGTATGTAGGTATATACAGCAGTACACTGTACCAGAGGGATATGTAGGTATATACAGCAGAACGTTGTACCAGAGGGATATGTAGGTATATACAGCAGTACGCTGTACCAGAGGGATATGTAGTATGTAGGTATATACAGCAGTACACTGTACCAGAGGGATATGTAGGTATATACAGCAGAACGTTGTACCAGAGGGATATGTAGTATATACAGCAGTACACTGTACCAGAGGGATATGTAGGTATATACAGCAGTACGTTGTACCAGAGGGATATGTAGGTATATTCAGCAGTACGCTGTACCAGAGGGATATGTAGGTATATACAGCAGTACACTGTACCAGAGGGATATGTAGGTATATTCAGCAGTACGCTGTACCAGAGGGATATGTAGGTATATACAGCAGTACGTTGTACCAGAGGGATATGTAGGTATATACAGCAGGACGTTGTACCAGAGGGATATGTAGTATGTAGGTATATACAGCAGTACACTGCACCAGAGGGATATGTAGGTATATACAGCAGTACGTTGTACCAGAGGGATATGTAGGTATATACAGCAGGACGTTGTACCAGAGGGATATGTAGTATGTAGGTATATACAGCAGTACACTGTACCAGAGGGATATGTAGGTATATTCAGCAGTACGCTGTACCAGAGGGATATGTAGGTATATACAGCAGTACGTTGTACCAGAGGGATATGTAGGTATATACAGCAGTACGCTGTACCAGAGGGATATGTAGGTATATACAGCAGTACACTGTACCAGAGGGATATGTAGGTATATACAGCAGTACGTTGTACCAGAGGGATATGTAGGTATATACAGCAGTACACTGTACCAGAGGGATATGTAGGTATATACAGCAGGACGTTGTACCAGAGGGATATGTAGGTATATACAGCAGTACACTGTACCAGAGGGATATGTAGGTATATACAGCAGTACGCTGTACCAGAGGGATATGTAGGTATATACAGCAGAACACTGTACCAGAGGGATATGTAGGTATATACAGCAGTACACTGTACCAGAGGGATATGTAGGTATATACAGCAGTACACTGTACCAGAGGGATATGTAGGTATATACAGCAGTACGCTGTACCAGAGGGATATGTAGGTATATACAGCAGTACACTGTACCAGAGGGATATGTAGGTATATACAGCAGTACGCTGTACCAGAGGGATATGTAGGTATATACAGCAGTACACTGTACCAGAGGGATATGTAGTATGTAGGTATATACAGCAGTACGCTGTACCAGAGGGATATGTAGGTATATACAGCAGTACACTGTACCAGAGGGATATGTAGTATGTAGGTATATACAGCAGAACACTGTACCAGAGGGATATGTAGTATGTAGGTATATACAGCAGTACGTTGTACCAGAGGGATATGCAGGTATATACAGCAGTACACTGTACCAGAGGGATATGTAGTATGTAGGTATATACAGCAGTACGTTGTACCAGAGGGATATGTAGGTATATACAGCAGTACACTGTACCAGAGGGATATGTAGTATGCAGGTATATACAGCAGTACACTGTACCAGAGGGATATGTAGGTATATACAGCAGTACACTGTACCAGAGGGATATGTAGTATGTACGTATATACAGCAGTACGCTGTACCAGAGGGATATGTAGGTATATACAGCAGTACACTGTACCAGAGGGATATGTAGGTATATACAGCAGTACGTTGTACCAGAGGGATATGTAGGTATATACAGCAGTACGCTGTACCAGAGGGATATGTAGGTATATACAGCAGTACACTGTACCAGAGGGATATGTAGGTATATACAGCAGTACGCTGTACCAGAGGGATATGTAGGTATATACAGCAGTACGCTGTACCAGAGGGATATGTAGGTATATACAGCAGTGCACTGTACCAAAGGGATATGTAGGTATATACAGCAGTACGCTGTACCAGAGGGACATGTAGTATGTAGGTATATACAGCAGTACACTGTACCAGAGGGATATGTAGGTATATACAGCAGAACGTTGTACCAGAGGGATATGTAGGTATATACAGCAGTACGCTGTACCAGAGGGATATGTAGGTATATACAGCAGTACACTGTACCAGAGGGATATGTAGTATGTAGGTATATACAGCAGTACGCTGTACCAGAGGGATATGTAGTATGTAGGTATATACAGCAGTACACTGTACCAGAGGGATATGTAGGTATATACAGCAGTACGCTGTACCAGAGGGATATGTAGGTATATACAGCAGAACACTGTACCAGAGGGATATGTAGGTATATACAGCAGTACACTGTACCAGAGGGATATGTAGTATGTAGGTATATACAGCAGAACACTGTACCAGAGGGATATGTAGGTATATACAGCAGTACACTGTACCAGAGGGATATGTAGGTATATACAGCAGTACACTGTACCAGAGGGATATGTAGGTATATACAGCAGTACACTGTACCAGAGGGATATGTAGGTATATACAGCAGTACACTGTACCAGAGGGATATGTAGGTATATACAGCAGTACGCTGTACCAGAGAGATATGTAGGTATATACAGCAGTACACTGTACCAGAGGGATATGTAGGTATATACAGCAGTACACTGTACCAGAGGGATATGTAGGTATATACAGCAGTACACTGTACCAGAGGGATATGTAGGTATATACAGCAGAACGTTGTACCAGAGGGATATGTAGGTATATACAGCAGGATGTTGTACCAGAGGGATATGTAGGTATATTCAGCAGTACGATGTACCAGAGGGATATGTAGGTATATACAGCAGTACACTGTACCAGAGGGATATGTAGGTATATTCTGCAGTACGTTGTACCAGAGGGATATGTAGGTATATACAGCAGGATGTTGTACCAGAGGGATATGTAGGTATATTCAGCAGTACGCTGTACCAGAGGGATATGTAGGTATATACAGCAGTACACTGTACCAGAGGGATATGTAGGTATATACAGCAGTACGTTGTACCAGAGGGATATGTAGGTATATACAGCAGGATGTTGTACCAGAGGGATATGTAGGTATATTCAGCAGTACGCTGTACCAGAGGGATATGTAGGTATATACAGCAGTACACTGTACCAGAGGGATATGTAGGTATATTCAGCAGTACGCTGTACCAGAGGGATATGTAGGTATATACAGCAGTACGCTGTACCAGAGGGATATGTAGGTATATACAGCAGTACGTTGTACCAGAGGGATCTGTAGGTATATACAGCAGTACGCTGTACCAGAGGGATATGTAGGTATATACAGCAGTACGCTGTACCAGAAGGATATGTAGGTATATACAGCAGTACACTGTACCAGAGGGATATGTAGTATGTAGGTATATACAGCAGTACGCTGTACCAGAGGGATATGTAGGTATATACAGCAGTACGCTGTACCAGAGGGATATGTAGTATGTAGGTATATACAGCAGTACGTTGTACCAGAGGGATATGTAGGTATATACAGCAGTACGTTGTACCAGAGGGATATGTAGTATGTAGGTATATACAGCAGTACGCTGTACCCGAGGGATATGTAGGTATATACAGCAGTACGCTGTACCAGAGGGATATGTAGGTATATACAGCAGTACGCTGTACCAGAGGGATATGTAGTATGTAGGTATATACAGCAGTACGCTGTACCAGAGGGATATGTAGGTATATTCAGCGGTACACTGTACCAGAGGGATATGTAGGTATATACAGCAGTACGCTGTACCAGAGGGATATGTAGTATGTAGGTATATACAGCAGTACGCTGTACCAGAGGGATATGTAGGTATATACAGCAGTACGCTGTACCAGAGGGATATGTAGGTATATTCAGCAGTACACTGTACCAGAGGGATATGTAGGTATATACAGCAGTACGCTGTACCAGAGGGATATGTAGGTATATTCAGCAGTACACTGTACCAGAGGGATATGTAGGTATATACAGCAGTACGCTGTACCAGAGGGATATGTAGTATGTAGGTATATACAGCAGTACGCTGTACCAGAGGGATATGTAGGTATATACAGCAGTACGCTGTACCAGAGGGATATGTAGGTATATTCAGCAGTACACTGTACCAGAGGGATATGTAGGTATATACAGCAGTACGCTGTACCAGAGGGATATGTAGGTATATTCAGCAGTACGCTGTACCAGAGGGATATGTAGGTATATACAGCAGTACGCTGTACCAGAGGGATATGTAGTATGTAGGTATATACAGCAGTACGCTGTACCAGAGGGATATGTAGGTATATACAGCAGTACGTTGTACCAGAGGGATATGTAGGTATATTCAGCAGTACACTGTACCAGAGGGATATGTAGGTATATACAGCAGTACGCTGTACCAGAGGGATATGTAGGTATATTCAGCAGTACGCTGTACCAGAGGGATATGTAGGTATATACAGCAGTACGCTGTACCAGAGGGATATGTAGTATGTAGGTATATACAGCAGTACGCTGTACCAGAGGGATATGTAGGTATATACAGCAGTACGTTGTACCAGAGGGATATGTAGGTATATACAGCAGTACACTGTACCAGAGGGATATATAGGTATATACAGCAGTACGCTGTACCAGAGGGATATGTAGGTATATACAGCAGTACACTGTACCAGAGGGATATGTAGGTATATACAGCAGTACGCTGTACCAGAGGGATATGTAGGTATATACAGCAGAACACTGTACCAGAGGGATATGTAGGTATATACAGCAGTACACTGTACCAGAGGGATATGTAGTATGTAGGTATATACAGCAGAACACTGTACCAGAGGGATATGTAGGTATATACAGCAGTACACTGTACCAGAGGGATATGTAGGTATATACAGCAGTACACTGTACCAGAGGGATATGTAGGTATATACAGTAGTACACTGTACCAGAGGGATATGTAGGTATATACAGCAGTACACTGTACCAGAGGGATATGTAGGTATATACAGCAGTACGCTGTACCAGAGGGATATGTAGGTATATACAGCAGTACACTGTACCAGAGGGATATGTAGGTATATACAGCAGTACACTGTACCAGAGGGATATGTAGGTATATACAGCAGTACATTGTACCAGAGGGATATGTAGGTATATACAGCAGAACGTTGTACCAGAGGGATATGTAGGTATATACAGCAGGATGTTGTACCAGAGGGATATGTAGGTATATTCAGCAGTACGCTGTACCAGAGGGATATGTAGGTATATACAGCAGTACACTGTACCAGAGGGATATGTAGGTATATTCAGCAGTACGTTGTACCAGAGGGATATGTAGGTATATACAGCAGGATGTTGTACCAGAGGGATATGTAGGTATATTCAGCAGTACGCTGTACCAGAGGGATATGTAGGTATATACAGCAGTACACTGTACCAGAGGGATATGTAGGTATATACAGCAGTACGTTGTACCAGAGGGATATGTAGGTATATACAGCAGGATGTTGTACCAGAGGGATATGTATGTATATTCAGCAGTACGCTGTACCAGAGGGATATGTAGGTATATACAGCAGTACACTGTACCAGAGGGATATGTAGGTATATTCAGCAGTACGCTGTACCAGAGGGATATGTAGGTATATACAGCAGTACGCTGTACCAGAGGGATATGTAGGTATATACAGCAGTACGTTGTACCAGAGGGATATGTAGGTATATACAGCAGTACGCTGTACCAGAGGGATATGTAGGTATATACAGCAGTACGCTGTACCAGAAGGATATGTAGGTATATACAGCAGTACACTGTACCAGAGGGATATGTAGTATGTAGGTATATACAGCAGTACGCTGTACCAGAGGGATATGTAGGTATATACAGCAGTACGCTGTACCAGAGGGATATGTAGTATGTAGGTATATACAGCAGTACGTTGTACCAGAGGGATATGTAGGTATATACAGCAGTACGTTGTACCAGAGGGATATGTAGGTATATACAGCAGTACGTTGTACCAGAGGGATATGTAGTATGTAGGTATATACAGCAGTACGCTGTACCAGAGGGATATGTAGGTATATACAGCAGTACGCTGTACCAGAGGGATATGTAGGTATATACAGCAGTACGCTGTACCAGAGGGATATGTAGTATGTAGGTATATACAGCAGTACGCTGTACCAGAGGGATATGTAGGTATATTCAGCGGTACACTGTACCAGAGGGATATGTAGGTATATACAGCAGTACGCTGTACCAGAGGGATATGTAGTATGTAGGTATATACAGCAGTACGCTGTACCAGAGGGATATGTAGGTATATACAGCAGTACGCTGTACCAGAGGGATATGTAGGTATATTCAGCAGTACACTGTACCAGAGGGATATGTAGGTATATACAGCAGTACGCTGTACCAGAGGGATATGTAGGTATATTCAGCAGTACACTGTACCAGAGGGATATGTAGGTATATACAGCAGTACGCTGTACCAGAGGGATATGTAGTATGTAGGTATATACAGCAGTACGCTGTACCAGAGGGATATGTAGGTATATACAGCAGTACGCTGTACCAGAGGGATATGTAGGTGTATTCAGCAGTACACTGTACCAGAGGGATATGTAGGTATATACAGCAGTACGCTGTACCAGAGGGATATGTAGGTATATTCAGCAGTACGCTGTACCAGAGGGATATGTAGGTATATACAGCAGTACGCTGTACCAGAGGGATATGTAGTATGTAGGTATATACAGCAGTACGCTGTACCAGAGGGATATGTAGGTATATACAGCAGTACGTTGTACCAGAGGGATATGTAGGTATATACAGCAGTACACTGTACCAGAGGGATATGTAGGTATATACAGCAGTACGCTGTACCAGAGGGATATGTAGGTATATACAGCAGTACGCTGTACCAGAGGGATATGTAGGTATATTCAGCAGTACGCTGTGCCAGAGGGATATGTAGGTATATACAGCAGTACGTTGTACCAGAGGGATATGTAGGTATATACAGCAGGACGTTGTACCAGAGGGATATGTAGTATGTAGGTATATACAGCAGTACACTGCACCAGAGGGATATGTAGGTATATACAGCAGTACGTTGTACTAGAGGGGTATTTAGGTATATACAGCAGGACGTTGTACCAGAAGGATATGTAGTATGTAGGTATATACAGCAGTACACTGTACCAGAGGGATATGTAGGTATATTCAGCAGTACGCTGTACCAGAGGGATATGTAGGTATATACAGCAGTACGTTGTACCAGAGGGATATGTAGGTATATACAGCAGTACGCTGTACCAGAGGGATATGTAGGTATATACAGCAGTACACTGTATCAGAGGGATATGTAGGTATATACAGCAGTACTTTGTACCAGAGGGATATGTAGGTATATACAGCAGTACACTGTACCAGAGGGATATGTAGGTATATACAGCAGGACGTTGTACCAGAGGGATATGTAGGTATATACAGCAGTACACTGTACCAGAGGGATATGTAGGTATATACAGCAATACGCTGTACCAGAGGGATATGTAGGTATATACAGCAGAACACTGTACCAGAGGGATATGTAGGTATATACAGCAGTACACTGTACCAGAGGGATATGTAGGTATATACAGCAGTACACTGTACCAGAGGGATATGTAGGTATATACAGCAGTACGCTGTACCAGAGGGATATGTAGGTATATACAGCAGTACACTGTACCAGAGGGATATGTAGGTATATACAGCAGTACGCTGTACCAGAGGGATATGTAGGTATATACAGCAGTACACTGTACCAGAGGGATATGTAGTATGCAGGTATATACAGCAGTACGCTGTACCAGAGGGATATGTAGGTATATACAGCAGTACACTGTACCAGAGGGATATGTAGTATGTAGGTATATACAGCAGAACACTGTACCAGAGGGATATGTAGTATGTAGGTATATACAGCAGTACGTTGTACCAGAGGGATATGTAGGTATATACAGCAGTACACTGTACCAGAGGGATATGTAGTATGTAGGTATATACAGCAGTACGTTGTACCAGAGGGATATGTAGGTATATACAGCAGTACACTGTACCAGAGGGATATGTAGTATGTAGGTATATACAGCAGTACACTGTACCAGAGGGATATGTAGGTATATACAGCAGTACACTGTACCAGAGGGATATGTAGTATGTAGGTATATACAGCAGTACGCTGTACCAGAGGGATATGTAGGTATATACAGCAGTACACTGTACCAGAGGGATATGTAGGTATATACAGCAGTACGTTGTACCAGAGGGATATGTAGGTATATACAGCAGTACGCTGTACCAGAGGGATATGTAGGTATATACAGCAGTACACTGTACCAGAGGGATATGTAGGTATATACAGCAGTACGCTGTACCAGAGGGATATGTAGGTATATACAGCAGTACGCTGTACCAGAGGGATATGTAGGTATATACAGCAGTACACTGTACCAGAGGGATATGTAGGTATATACAGCAGTACGCTGTACCAGAGGGATATGTAGTATGTAGGTATATACAGCAGTACACTGTACCAGAGGGATATGTAGGTATATACAGCAGAACGTTGTACCAGAGGGATATGTAGGTATATACAGCAGTACGCTGTACCAGAGGGATATGTAGGTATATACAGCAGTACACTGTACCAGAGGGATATGTAGTATGTAGGTATATACAGCAGTACGCTGTACCAGAGGGATATGTAGTATGTAGGTATATACAGCAGTACACTGTACCAGAGGGATATGTAGGTATATACAGCAGTACGCTGTACCAGAGGGATATGTAGGTATATACAGCAGAACACTGTACCAGAGGGATATGTAGGTATATACAGCAGTACACTGTACCAGAGGGATATGTAGTATGTAGGTATATACAGCAGAACACTGTACCAGAGAGATATGTAGGTATATACAGCAGTACACTGTACCAGAGGGATATGTAGGTATATACAGCAGTACACTGTACCAGAGGGATATGTAGGTATATACAGCAGTACACTGTACCAGAGGGATATGTAGGTATATACAGCAGTACACTGTACCAGAGGGATATGTAGGTATATACAGCAGTACGCTGTACCAGAGGGATATGTAGGTATATACAGCAGTACACTGTACCAGAGGGATATGTAGGTATATACAGCAGTACACTGTACCAGAGGGATATGTAGGTATATACAGCAGTACACTGTACCAAGAGGGATATGTAGGTATATACAGCAGAACGTTGTACCAGAGGGATATGTAGGTATATACAGCAGGATGTTGTACCAGAGGGATATGTAGGTATATTCAGCAGTACGCTGTACCAGAGGGATATGTAGGTATATACAGCAGTACTCTGTACCAGAGGGATATGTAGGTATATTCAGCAGTACGTTGTACCAGAGGGATATGTAGGTATATACAGCAGGATGTTGTACCAGAGGGATATGTAGGTATATTCAGCAGTACGCTGTACCAGAGGGATATGTAGGTATATACAGCAGTACACTGTACCAGAGGGATATGTAGGTATATACAGCAGTACGTTGTACCAGAGGGATATGTAGGTATATACAGCAGGATGTTGTACCAGAGGGATATGTAGGTATATTCAGCAGTACGCTGTACCAGAGGGATATGTAGGTATATACAGCAGTACACTGTACCAGAGGGATATGTAGGTATATTCAGCAGTACGCTGTACCAGAGGGATATGTAGGTATATACAGCAGTACGCTGTACCAGAGGGATATGTAGGTATATACAGCAGTACGTTGTACCAGAGGGATATGTAGGTATATACAGCAGTACGCTGTACCTGATGTCGGTGGGAGTTGAGCGATGAAAAGATTGGGCTTCTAATATTGCCTTATTTATCGTAACCGCTACCGTCCAAATCAGCGACCTATTGCTTTTGCCGCAGACAAACATACAGCGCAACATTGGCCAAAGCATGACTGGAATTAAACCAACAACTGTCACAATGAACCGATTCCGGATCTATTGATGTTGGGACAAAGCAGCCAAAACATTAATTTCAGTTCAGATTTAAAGCTCAGCTTCATAGTTTCATCCAATGGTATACGAGTACAGGGGCACAGCCAGACCTTCGGCAAGGGAGGGGGCATGGCATCCCCAGAGGGCCCCTCGGCCAAAGCCCCCCCCCCCCCCCCAAAAAAAAAACGCGAAATAGTATCTCCTCGGACCTCGCCTCTATATTTTGCAGGGGGCCTATCCTAAATTACCGCAAAAACAAACGTCGGACAGACCCATGTTGAACAGACCCCATGCGTAGATTGACTGATAAGTACGTAGTCTGATACAAAATAATGTGCGGCAACTGACTCCCTTTTGCACCATGTGAAGTATTAACACGCGCACCGACGTGGGGTGCGGATATCCGCCCACCTGAGGTTTTCGTAAATATTGTGAAAACGGCGGTGTGTAGCGCCACCAAACTTAGCATAGCTCTTTGGGCATCAATTATCCACATTTTGTGTAATTTTGTATCTCGAGTCATCTCAGGTCAGGCCAACAGGTCATGTAAATGACCAAGCAAGTTTTTGAAAGTTTGTGGCCGAGCCAAAGCCAGTGATTGACCGAGCGGTTTCAAACTCACAGGACTTAATTAGGCCATAAGTACCTACAATTCGTTTATTTGGATTTATAATATCGGTGACCTAAGGTCAGATCCAGGGGCGCAGACAGACCTTCGTCAAGGGGGAGGCCACAGCATCCCGAGGAGCCCCCTCGATCAAAACCACCCCCCGCCCCTCCCCCACCCCAAAACAATGGCGCGAAATGGTATATCATCGGATTTGGGCCACTATATTTTGCCGGTCCCCTAAATAGTCGCAACAAAAAACGTCGGACAGGCCCATGTCGAACAGAACTTATGCGTAGATTGACTGATAAGTTCTTAGTCTGTTCCCAAAAAAAAATTGCGGCAACTGATCCCTGTTGGCACCATGATGTGGAAAGTATTAACACGCGCACCGACTTGGGGGTGGATATCCGTCCTCTGAGGTTTTCGTAAATATTGGAAAACGTCGACACGCAGCACCGCCAAACTTGGCGTAACTCTTTGGGGAACAATCACCCAAATTGTGTTCCATGTTTTATCTCGAGTCATCTCAGGTCAGGTCAACAAGACATGTTAAGTGATCCCACCTCCAAGCAAGTTTTTGAAAGTTTGTGGTCGTGCCAAAGTTTGTGGTCGTGTTTGAAACTCACAGGATTCATTTAGGCCATAGCCCATAAGTACCTACAATTCGTATATATCTAATTTGTAATATCGGTGACCTAAGGTCAATTCGATTTGGTAAACTTCCATTATAAGTAAATGGAGAAAATAAAAATACGTAGAAATCCACAGAAAACGCTCAAATTTGACCAGTTTTCACCAGCTACCTGCACCATTCTTGTGCCAAATGCAAAGATCCAAGTCACATTTTTGTTATGTGACCTCTACGAGGTCATCTCAGGTGACCCAAGAGGTTACGTGTTTTTTTCTTCTCTCTTCCATAACTCTTTGACAAATGAAGGTAGAGTAATGGAGTTATCAACATTGCGTTTCGCTCGTCGGGACACGTTGGGGAACAATCATTGATGTAAAATCTGAACTTGATCTGGCCTTGACCTGAGCACAGGACAGGTAAATTTTCGAATATGACCTAACTAGGTCATGATCATCCGATATACCATTCGATGCGTCCCGACAGAGAAACACAATGGTGAAAACTGTAAGTATCACCTTATCATGTGTATCTCAAAAATTATTCCCTAAAAACAATTTCGCGATTTTGAGAATGTTTCACGTTCGATGGCCTTCCCTGAGCTAGCTATTGACCCGAGATCAAATCTGATGAAGCCTGAGTGACAACAAATTAAATTATCTTTCGTACTGGCGGATCCAGCCTCTCTCCGTAGGGGGCATCTTTTTGTGGCAAAAAGGTACCCCCATTTTTTTCCCAGCGGATTTTGGCCGGTCGCCTTATTTTGGCATTCGAGCTAAGAAATAGAGAGCACATACACATGCACATACACATATGACATACACACACACGACAAACCATGATGGGTCCCTGCAAACATGTATCACATGTATCAGAGGCAGACACGCCGCTCGCTAAAGCCTAAACCCGGCCGTCGATGGCCGAGTAAAAGAGGATGTAGCCGGCCGGGCTCTGCACGGCACTGCTGTTCAGCTTGTGCACCTCTTGGTCGTCGAACTTGTGCCAGCGGCCCGACTGTGCCAGCGGCCCGACCCGACAGCGGCTAAGAAATTCACTTTTCAAATTCACAAAAATTGATTTGGTTTTTCCGAAAAAAAACAGGTTTTCCTATTTTGGAGGGTTAAAAACACAAGAATTATAATATTCGAGATGGCCATTTTGAAGAGAATATCATTTCTTTTCTTTTGACGTTTTTATTTGCAATTTGCTTCAAAATTATATTTTCTACGATTGTTCAAACATTTATCGTTTTTCCGCCAAAATGGCATGACATGGCGTCATTAAAACGTCATTATTTCCCACAATACTACATCAATTTAATTGGACTTTAAGTGAGAAGGCGTAGAATTGATGCAGCATAAGGTATTGGAAGTTTGATGTTGATATCTATCATAGTTTTCAAGTTATTGAGAAAATCCGGGAGGGGGCTGATTCTGCCCCCCCCCCCCCCGCGGGGTGCGGGTTAAGTGTCAGCGGGGCTGCTTGAATTGCATCAGGTGCGCTGTTTTGTCTATCATTGAAAGAAAGGGATACATACAAACTTCAAATTAAATCACTCGAGAGAAAAATACTTCCGTTTTCATGAAGTTTTCTCATAAGATCTCTTTTTCACGTTCAGTGCAGGGAAAGCGCGCGGGGGGGGCATACTTGCATTGCATAGCCCTCTCAGATTCCTGTGGAGGAGGGGGATTTGTCCCTGATGCCCCCTGGATCCGCCAGTGCCAGCAATTATCGCCAAGGAGAGCCTCTGCCAGACACTTACCTAATGGAATTCATTTTCCCATTTCCAAATTTGTATAAGCAATTGCGAAAGTTGTGTCATGCTGCGAAGCGGCGCGAAATTTTCCGGTTTTTGACTGTGGATAGCTGGATTTTGACTCAGACTCAGACGCAGACGTATGCTAAAGTGATCCACAACAAGCGTGTGGCAGTTACCACCTCTCGTCGGAAGATAAAAGAAGGTCAAATGATCAGGCGGATGCGCAACAGTCACACACATTCATACAGGTCAAGATGAAGCACATCGCATACATCACATACGGGCCTGGGAAACGGCTAATAGTCAGTCGGGCGCGGCAGACCGAGCCGACAGGTGTCGCCTTAGGCGGCGAGCAAACGGCGGCACGAGAAGCCCCAGCAGGTCTGGGGGCAACGAGTTGTACAATGTACAGTGCCGGACCGCGACAGCTGAAGCGCCTTTTCCCCATCTCAGTGCGCGACCAGGGCACAAACAGGTCGCAGTCCTGGCGAGTGTTTTTTTGCTTTGGTTAGGATAAGGCCGCTTCGGTCTACTTGGACCATTGCGCAGCAATGGGATGAAGGAGAAGGGGTAAAGTGGGTAAAAATGGACGCCGACCGGGCAACCTCCCATGGACAGGCCCCTTCCCCCACAGCGCGAAGCTGCGAGGAGAGCCCACGCCATGCAGACGGCCACCACTCCCGGGGGGCAGATCGAGGCCACCACATGCCCGGTGGCCAGCGACCACCAGACCCGGGGTAACGTGGGCGTGAAAAAGGATGGAGGACCGACAGTCGGGAGGATCAAAAGGGATCTGCTGGCGAGTGGTCCTGCCCGACACTTCCCGCACCTCGCGCATCTCAGCCACAGTGGCGAGACCCGCGGCCAGCTCCTCAGGCTCGCCGAGACGGCGCACTTTGTGTGTTAAACACAAAGTGCGGTACAAGACCAGGTTCTCCGCGCCGAGCCAACCCAGCTTCTCAAGCAGGTCCGATACATGATCAAACTTTTTGCGGCCGAAACTCACTTTTGCCCCATAGTTAATATATTTGGTTTTATTCGAGACAGGTTCTTCCGTGACCGTTACCATATATGGTGATGCAGTATCGGGCCTGCGAGAGAACCAGAGCGTTGACCAGCACAGAGATGACGGACGATGGCAGGCGGCTCCTAAGATGTGATAGATCACTGAGAATGCCAAAACAGCGTCTAGTGACGAAGGTTACATGGGCGTCCCAGTTCAAAGTGCGATCGAAGGTGATGTCGAGATTATTAGCTTCCGAAATAGGTACGAGAGTGTGATCGCGAAATTTTACCGTGAAGTTCGGGGCATTGCGCAAATTTTGAGCGCTTCCCAACAGCATCAGTTGAGTTTTCTCAGTGTTGATTTTTAAGCCGTTTCTACGACATGTCTAGAGAAGCAAGCGCACGTTCCATCCTCACGACGTTATTGAGCTGACTTTTTGCCACTGACTAAAATGTGTGTATCATCGGCATACTGTACTACTACTGCGTCCTCGGCGAACAAGCTGAGGTCGTTGGCGAAGACGCAGTAGAGCAGAGGGCCGAGGGCAGAACCCTGAAAAACCCCGATGCTGTTGGGAAGCGGAGCTGAAATTTGTGTGTTGCCCAGAGCGTCAGTGAAGCTCACGCTCTGAGTGTGATTCCGAAGATAAGCAGAAAACCAAGTAATATCAATTCCGTAAAGCTGCAATTTTGTCAATAATTTAGCGTGGTCTATCACATCAAAACACTTGCTCAAATCCAGCAGGCAGAGGAGGGACAGCTCTCCACGGTCGTTAGCGGAAAGGATATGATCGGAAATGGATATCAGGGCGGTTTCCGTCGAGTGACGAGGACGAAAACCGTGCTGAGTTGAGGAAAGAAGGTGGTTTTGGGAGAGGTAATTGTTGAGCTGTTGATGAACGGCCCGCTCTACAATTTTGGAGATTACTGGAACTATGGAAATTAGCCGGAAGTTGGATGGATTAGAAGGATCACCGGCTTTATGGATTGGGTAAACGAGGGAGTGTTTCCAGGATTGAGGAACATCCGAGAGAGAGATGCTGGAATTGACCAAATGCAGGAACACCGTGCCAATCGCGTCAAAAGACATGCGGACCATGCTGACACAGACGCCGTCCTCACCGCGGGCGGCTGACCCGCTCATACCGAGTTCCACCGCCCGCAGCTCGGACAGAGTCAGGGGCGACAGCGTGAGCGAGCAGGCACCGACACGCGGCAGTCTGCAGGACAGGTCCGGGGTCTCCCCCAAGTCCCGCACCTCACCGGCAACGCGTGGGTCTACGTTGACGAAAAACCGGTTCAACTGATCAGGCGCAGCACCAGGCAGTTTGCGATCGGCCCTCCCGCTCCCAACGGCTGGCCGTATAACCTTCCACATCGCACCGCGTCCCTCCTCGTGAATACGCCGCCGAATGTCATCACAGGTGTCACGCCTAATTGCATATCGTGCGGCACGGTTCAGTTGTTTATACTCGGCCCAACTGTGGCCAAGTGAGGCGAGCGCCGCGCGCCGACGAGACATGATGGTTCTGGTATGATCACTGACCACAGGGGCACGCACGTTTCTTATCCGCATGGTCCGTACGGGGCATGTGAGTCAACTATGGGTACAAATGTATCGATGAAACGGTCCCATTTAAGAGTGCCCGTGGGCGAATCTAGCACCACAGTCCAGTCAGCACATACTAAGTCGTAATTGAAATCAAGGATGGAAACACGGCGCAGACAACGCGTACGAACAGTTCGCCGCGGTTGGCGTGGGCGAGGCACGTCTATGCGAGCACGAACAAACCTATGCGGGCTAAAATGACAGAAAACAGTGGCGCATCGCTTTACAAGATTACGACAGTTGGATATAAAAACATCTAGTAATGAACCGGAAACATAGGTTGGTGATTTGACGAACTGAGTTAGCGAAAAGACTGATAAAAAACTATACAATGTCCGCTTGCCTGGGTCGGTGGAGGGTTTAAGAAAATCACAGTTCAGGTCGCCGCATACTAAAATCTTCGTCATAGGGTAATCAATGCACACTCGCTGATACTGACTGTGCTTCCAGGTCGGAGAAGTCGGCCTCAAGATCAGCAACGT
>JAXIVJ010006195.1:0-68536 GCA_036785665.1 Chirona hameri
TCATCAAATCTTGCTCATCAAATGTCAAAAAGGATACTTCTTAGCAAAACAGTTTTCACAAATATATGTTTACCTTACATAGATAGGGCATTAATTTGGACTCCATCGTGTTTGTCTCGTCAAGGTGCTTCGTATTATATGCATGATGACCAGGTTAGGTCAACTTTTAAATTTGACCTCAGGTCAAGATCAAGTGGTTACCCAATTAAGTCATGTTGCAAATTGGGAGACGTGCCCTGACGATACAAACACATTGTGCCAGTTTCACTTATCTATCTTGATTTTGTCGAGAATTATTGGTAAAAACGTGTTGGTGACCTCGTGTGACCTCATCTGACCCTGTAGGGGTCACTGAACAAAAATTGCACCTGGAACTTCAATAATGGCTTATGATACCATGAAGCAGAAATAATTGGGCTGATATAGTTCGTATCCTCAGAATAGAAAGCGTTTGATTATTTCCACATTGACATATAATGGGAAGGTCACAAAATTGACCCGACCTTAGGTCACTTATATACAACAAAACAATCCGAGATAGACGTATTGTAGGTACTATTGCCCTTGTGAAATCCTGCAAGTACGAAATCGATCGGCCAAAACTGTGGCTGTGGTGCGACCGAAACATTTTTGAAGGTAGGGTCACGTGGCCTGGTCTGGTGACCTGACCTGAGATGACCCGATGCATTTTATTTCTTCATAATGTGCGAATTAATGCTCGAACAGCTATGACAAAAACAGAGGCCCTGAGCGCCGCCGTTTTTTTCGCTATCCTTGAAAAACCTTAGGGGTGGGGGGCGTCATACACGCCCCCCCCCCACCCGGCACGGCGCGGGTTAAAGGACTGTCCCATCTTAACCCTCGCCCTACCTTACAGGCGGGTGGGGGCCTGTCAGGCCCCCCGTAAGCCCTCCTGAGGTTTTTCTTGAATAACTTTGACACATGAAGTGCATCTTGCTGAAATTTTTGGTAGCTGAGTTTCCAACAATTATACGTAAGCTGTAAAAAATGTAATTGAAATTGGTTAAGTAGTTTGGGAGATAATAATGTTTTGATGACGTCATGTTGGAAAAAAAATAGAAATATTGTAAACATCGTAGAAAACAGAGTTTTAAAGCAAATTGCAAACGCAAATCACCAAAGATACTAAATGGCATTCTCTTTCAAATGGGAATCTCGTATTTTCACAATTTTGGTTTTTTACCTCTAAAATAAAAAAAAAAACGTTTTTTGTTTTTAAAAATCCACCCACAAAATCAAAATCTTCAAAGATATAGAAAAACTGGAATATATGTGGGAGAACTGAGTATTAACAATACCCATACCAAATTTCAAAGTAATACATCACACCCTGTAAGTTTCAAACTGATCGGTGAGAAACTCAGGCTTTGGCACAACACGCGACGCAGCGCGCCGCCGTTTTTCCGCTATCTGCGAAAAACCTGAGGGGGGAGGGAAATCGCCCCCCCCCCCCCCCCCTGCAGTGCGCGGGTTAAGAGGTGCGCATCGACGTACTACTCTGGTTTCCCGTCGAAGCTTATGTGGGCTCCGTAATGATAGAGCGCCGTAAGGTGGTGCCGCCTGGCGGCGTCTTTTGGTATTAGGCTGCCTACGTAGCCTCGGGTTTGGTAGTAACTGGGGCGGGACAGGTCAGGTACCGGCGAGGTCAAAGCTGGTGAGGCGCGCCATCTTTGCGCTTCGTCTATCGGTGACTGCACAAGTTAGGAACGATAAGGCATTGTCTGTTGATCCCACTGCCAATGCGCTTCAATGGAATGATTCAATTAAATGTATTGAAATACCCAAACATATATTAAATGATCGAGCGGGTGCCTTCGGTCAAGATTAACTTCTATGCAAATCCCATGTTTGTTTGCTTTGAAAATGCGGACCCGGCAATGAAAAACACCCTGATAAGTATGGCGTACATATTCATGACAGTGCAGCCACGAATTGAAATCGATACCGTCGGTGAGCGTTTATGGGAAATGCAGGCCATCCTGACCGAACGCCTGCCGGTGATGGCACTGGAGCGTGGTAGTTCCGCCAGTTCCGCTGCTGGACAACGGGAACCCTGTGCGTATGCAGCAATCGAGTTTGCACGACAAACGAGTACATTGGGAATTCAGGCTGTGCAAACAAACACACTGATCGGATAGTTGCATATGAAAAGCAGCCCGGAAACCAAAGTTCGACGGTTTTCGATAGGAAAATACATTTTTTTGCGCTATTTTCATAACATCAATGCAAAGTTATTCCGGAGTCATGGAACAATAATCGTCAATTTTTGCATTTCTGCGCCGAACTGCAACGCTGCGCCGAACTGCAATAAGGCATGCATTGTTGGCCTTATTTACAAGCCACCTGATTTGGATAACAAATTATTCTTAGATGAACTTGCCACTTGTCTTGAACAGCTTAATAACATAAATAAATCAACTTTTATAGTTGGGGATTTCAACTTTGATTTGTTCAACATTGAGACAGATAGTGCCTCACTTGATTTCTTCAACCTTCTTGCATCGTATGGGTACTGGCCAACTATTTTCAAGACAACAAGGGTTTCTGATGATAGGTGGTCCTTGCTAGATAATATATTCTGCATAAATCTTGAACTTGAACTCTAGTATCATATATGAGGACCTATCTGATCATTTTCCTATTTTTACTGCTTGCATACCTCAGTTGAACTCCTCCAGACCCGAGGTCTGGAAAAACATATTTGATAAACATAAAATTGAGAACCTTCGTGAATATCTCACCGAGCAACTGCACAATTTTTCTGACATCACATGCCCAAGTCATGCAGCAAATGTTCTGATCACTGCTTATTCCTCAGGAATAGCTATGTTTAGTACAAGAGTTAAATATACAAGAAAAACTAAAGCCATAAAACCTTGGATATCTTCTGCCATTCTAACTTCCATTAACACCGGAACCTTCTGTTCAAGGAAAAGAATAGGAATCCAACATCTCAAAACAAGCATGCTTACAGCAGACACAGAAATTGTCTCAATGTCATTATTCGGCAAGCAAAGAAAATATATTTTCAACAACAATTAACTCTAAACAGATCAAATTCTAAGAAAATGTGGGAACTTCTCAACAGCTGTACGAGAGGTAACAGATGTAAATCAGAACTTCCAGGTTATTTAATTGATGGCGGTGGTGAGCGCTTGTGTGACAAAAACCAAATAGCTGAATCATTTAATAAGTACTTCATTTCCATCGGTGAAAAACTTCAACAAGGAATTCCAGAAGGTGCCTCAAATCCCCTTGATCACATAACTATAAGTCATTTGCAAGTACTTGATAGGTTTGAGCCCACAGCTCCTGCAGAGCTGCATTTACTATCAAAGAGATGAAGAATGTTGGTGCAGGTATAGATAACATAAATGCTAACATATTCAAACAAACATATACTTCAATAATCAATCAATTAGTACATTTTGTTAATATTTGCTTAGCAGAAGGAATATTTCCTGAAAACCTGAAGTGTGCAATTGTGAAGCCAATTTTCAAGGCAGGTGATCGAAATGTATTTAATAATTACAGGCCAATAAGTATCCTTCCTTACATTTCCAAAGTTCTTGAAAAGGTAATTCACAAGAGAATCATGGCATACTTTCTTAAAAATAACATACTAAGCAGCAACCAGTTTGGATTTCAGAAATCCCTCTCAACATATATGCCTGTACTACAATTACAAGAAATAATCACAAAGGCATTTGAAAAGGGGAGCTTTGCTGTAGCAGTTTATATTGATTTAAAAAAGGCCTTTGATACTGTGGACCCAAACATACTTATAGAAAAATGTAGAAAATATGGCATTGTTGGATGTGCACTTGAGCTAATTAAATCATACTTAACCAACAGGCAACAATGTGTAGAATATAATGGAGTTAGATCTCACATTGAAAAAGTAAGTATAGGAGTGCCACAAGGGTCTATTCTTGGGCCTTTGTTATTCTTAATTTATATTAATGATCTCCCAAATGTGTGTAGCAAATCTCATTGCCTTTTGTATGCAGATGATACAGTCTTTATCTTTGAGAGCGCCAATGCCAATTAGCTTCAAAATTTACTGGATCAGGAATTGCCCACTATATGCAGGTGGTTGCAATCAAATAAGCTATCCCTTAAAGGGACATTCCCACCTTAACACTAGTTTTGAGTTGAGATAGCTAAGTTAGTGGCCTTAGAGCGAAACTTAGGGGGGTAACATTGAAAACAAACACAGATATCTGGTCTAAGAGAAATTCAATTGTGATTTTAAAATTTGGGCCTTAGTAAGGCCCACCCTTATATGGAGTTTTGTACCGATGACGTCAGCTCTCGTTATGGCCGGGTGTACTTGTTTGGAATGAAACCTTGATTTTCTATGATCGCGAATCGTGATGTTTGATTGTTGATTGATGTGTTACGCAGTGCCATCAACATTTGACCAGTTTGAATCTTTTTAAGTCAATAATTTCAATTTAAGAGCAATCAGGTATGCCTCGAATACCCTGTGTTGTGTGTGGCGAATCAAAGATTTATACTACGGTGTACAGGTGAGTCGTCATGCTATTTCATTTACCAACAGCTAACGGCCCAACAGGTTCCTATTTTCCTATCAACGTATTCACTAATTATGCTGTGATTATCGTTTCAAATATCACAAGAGCATAAGCCAGACAAAAGGCAATTTGTTTAGCATTAGGAGAAAAAATATTTAGGTAATCAGACGCCTATGACGGATACTTTTGTTAAAAAAAATAAGTAGGAAAATGTGCCACGTGCCATTATTTTAAGATTGAAAAGAAGGTTTTGACACATTACCAAATTGAAAGAGGAAATTGTACTTTTACGTTACCCTGAGGAGGATTTCAAAACACATTTCACCAAATAAAAGTTGCTTATATTGTATATGAAATGCTGAAACATGCCAATTTTCTGCATTTTGTTCACATTTAGCAGGGGCTATGCCCACTGGTATTCCACTGCAACTGTATCCGCCAGTGGTGTTCTATCAATATGTTTGCTAGTGATGATGTTCATTGTTCAGTGAGCAAAATTATAAATTATGGAAATGTAAGATTATTTGACCAAAAGTGATACAGGTAGGTAATATTCGACTCAGGTAGGTACCTGTCAGTGCGCCGTGTAATTCCATTCACAGTATGGCAGCATATGGTAACATCAGAAAAGCAGCTGCAATGTGCACCACAGCAAAAATTCCATATTTCTTCTGACGAAGGCATTAAACCTAACCAGGGTGTGTCAGGAAGCAATTATAATAACATAATCAAACCTGACCTAACCTTTACAGCAATTACGGTTACAGGGACCAACGTTTAGAACAATCCGCTCACTGCGCTGCAGCCCTACTGGGAGCTGTTGTACCCCAGACCCCCAGACCATCTTGTAGACAAAACCTAACCCTAAAGCGTAAATAAGTTGTCCGATGTATTAATGCAACCTAACCTAATCTAACCTATTTATAATAATAACGGCTTCGTCAGAAGAAATATGGAAATGCTGCCCTGGTGCACAATGCCTCTGTTTTTCTGATGTTACCATATGATGCTGTGACGTCATACTGTACATAAGATGGTGCACTGACAGAAAGTGTTTTACCCTGTGTCTTACCCCATGTGACCTGCCACTGTGTCTGACCCTGTGTGACCTGCCACTGTGTCTGACCCTGTGTGACCTGCAACTGTGTCTGACCCCATGTGACCTGCCACTGTGTCTGACCCTGCGTGACCTGTCACTGTGTCTGACCCTGTGTGACCTGCCACTGTGTCTGACCCCGTGTGACCTGCCACTGTGTCTGACCCTGTGTGACCTGCTGCTGTGTCTGACCCCATGTGACCTGCCACTGTGTCTGACCTGTGTGACCTGCCGCTGTGTCTGACCTGTGTGACCTGCTGTTGTGTCTGACCCATGTGACCTGCTGCTGTGTCTGACCTGTGTGACCTGCTGCTGTGTCTGACCCGTTTGACCTGTTGCTGTGTCTGACCCGTGTGACCTGCCGCTGTGTCTGATCCCATGTGACCTGCTGCTGTGTCTGACCCTGGTTGTTGTACGCTGGTTGTTGTACTGTATGTTGGTGTGGTCGTGCCATGACCTGAGTTCCCCCCCCCCCCTTGAGTTGACCGCCCCTCTCTACCCACAGGCGGTAAAGAAGCGTCTGCCCCAGTCCGAGTCGGAGCCGAGCTCAGCGGCCAAGCGTCCCTCGAAGGAGGCAGGCAGGGCTGGCCAGCTGACCGAGCGCAGCAAGGTGGCCGCCCGCTTCCGGCCGGCCTATTTCCCTTCCCTTCACCTGCGCTTTTGCCTGAAGCAGATCGTTCTCATTTAAATAATCTGGATGGCTGTGTTGTACGGTACCTTTTTTATTTTGCTCGGTAAAGGCTGAATAGGGACACTGTCGTGTGGTTTTGGTAACCAAAGGATGCATTTTGTCGCATTATTCGTGAAGGAAGCACATTTCGGTTTGATAATAGTTGATCAGGTTGTTGCATCTGGCTAGTCAAGGGTGGGCATAATGTCGTGTATGACACTGTTAACTGTTCCCTGCACTGCGATACGAAAATAAATGTAGAAAGCATTACACTGTCTGCGAAATAAAATCATCAAGAATACAAATCGGAATATCAAACGGAAGATTTCGTGATCAGTGTCCTAAGTATGCTGTATGGTCTGTACTCTGTACACAAATTTTCAGCGAAATCGAGATACACGGCGGACCTTCGTATGTATGACCGTCCGTATTTCGTAAGATACGAAAATCCAAGACCAAAAACATTGGATTCGTGATCAGCGCATCGGATATGGTTTGTGGAACAATTTTCAGCGAAATCGAGATACCCGGCGGACCTACGTATGCATAGGCGTAGGAACAGGGGGGAGGGGCAGCCCCCCCCCCCCCCCCCCCCCCCAACATTTTTGATTTTACCATTACGCCTATGGGCGTTGCATGGAAAGAATCGACTTCAGAATGCCTCCGCCCCCCCCCAACTTGAACATAGTTCCGACGTCCCTGTTCGTATGTATGTATGACCGTCCGTATTTCGTAAGGTACGAAACAATCCCAGATCAAAAACATTGGATTCGTGATCAGCGTATCGGATATGGTCAGTGTATCAATTTTCAGCGAAATCTAGATGCCTCAAATATCAAACTACATTTGGAATAAATATGCTCCTAGTTTGACGGTGGTGTACGAAGAAGCATACGTCCAATGGTTGGTTTTGTATTCAAAGCGCCAGAATTGTCTAGAAAAAATGTGCCATATTTTGGCAGCGTAAAGGATTTCTATATAGCTCTCTAGAGCTCAATATGACGTCATCATCCCAAATTTAAACAACTTAATTTTTATCAAGTTAAGTGTCGTTTTCGAGAAAAAACATATCACCATCGTTTTCAGCAGCACTTACTTCCTATTTTCGGGTACAACCGGCGTATATTTGACAACTTTAAGAAAGGTGGCAATGTCCCTTTAACACAAAGAAGACAGTTTACCAGATATATAACAACACACAGGTACTTCTGAATTTAGATCTTAAATTAAATGGTGACCCAATTCAAGCTGTTGAAAAAGTAAAATACCTAGGCATGATAATAGACACTTGTTTAAAATGGAACTACCATATTGACTATTTAACAGCTGTAATTAGTCGGAACATTGGTGTCTTAAATAGATCAAGATTCTTTCTGGATAAACAGTCCTTAGTTCTTCTCTACAATTCACTGGTTTGCCCTTACATAAACTACTGCTGCTTAGTATGGGGCTTCACCTTCCCCACTTATTTATATAAAATAGAATTACTGCAGAAACGTGCTGTGCGTATAATTGATAATCAACATCGACTTGCCCATACTGATCCAATTTTTCTGCATCTTAAGCTTCTTAAAGTAAAAGATATTGCAAAACGGCAGCTCATCCTACTAATGCACAGAACACTTGTTTCTTACATCCCACCACCGCTCGATTCTATGTTTGTTCCCGTTCCCGATCCTACCAACATAAGAACAAGGAACAGGCAACATTTCATTGAGCCATTTACAGGAAAATTGTATCGTACTCGAGTTGCAACTTGGATAGGACCACGGATTTGGAATAACGCTATATCGTCACTATTTACTTTGAATGATGTTTACGACTTATCTAAATTTCGAATGAAGAAAATCACTAAGGAGTTCTTCCTTCAGAATCTTCACTAGTTTCAGTATATTCCCTTAGACCACTGCTCAAATACATAATATGTAAAACATCATAATAGTATACATAATAGTACAAGAACATAATAGTTATATAATTATTGATGGTATCATACATATATACGTATACTTAGTCTAATAAGTTAGTCAAATGCGTTTGCTTTTCATGACTCATATAAGTAGGTCATAGGTAGGGTCACCCATCCAATGGCGCTGGCTTCGTGGTCCCTACTCGGCAACAAGCTATGCTTAGTTGAGTGGGGTCCACGAAACTCTAGCAAGAAACGCTTGAAAATTGACCAGACTTTGTCCTCCGCCCTGTATGACTGATATCCCCTTTACTAACATAGTGAATGCATCCATCCTCATACTGTCTTGGATGAGGATGAGTGAGGATGATATCATGGGACGTAGTTGGGGGGCAGTCAATTGCTGTTTTCAACAATGACTACTTTTCGCCTTCTTTTACATCACCACATCTAACACCCAAACTACCTCTCTTCGTATGCTTTTTTATGTTTGTTTCCATTTCTTAGCTGGGAGTGCCGCGACATTTTCTCTTTTGTTCTCTGGTGTTAACTTAAGGTGTCGTGCGTCGTTGGGATCGAGGGCGGGGGCACTCCTGGTCACCTATTAATGGGTGGCGGTTAGAAAAACAAACAAAAAAAAAACGTCGCCTTCCTCAGCTGAGGAGACAACTGAACTGAGGAGTTCAGCAGTTCACCGCTCACACATTAGAACAACCAGTTCACCAGACACCTCACCAAACGCAGCACCAGCCAGTTCACGATACACACAACCAGTCCATTCGCCACAGATCTCATCATACCTCCAATCACACACGCAGCACCATACAACTCACCACTCACTGCTCGGTCACGGTCGTGGCTAGACAGCCCATTGAATTTATAATGCAACAGGGCAATCTTGTGGTTTCCTATCCAGTTGATTATTTTCAGCGCCCGGGTTTGCCGCTTTGAGTTTGACGCGTCGGTTTCGCATGCATATGAGAGTCAGGTCGACTCCATTTTTGGGGACTTTGGTATGACTGGTCATGGCCGTAGTGGAGGCGGATCTCTACTGGCCAATAGTTCTGATAAACGTTTTTGTTATTAAAAAACGAGGATTTGTGTTATGCATAAGTAATAGTTAATTTGCATTTCCCGTAGTTAGACAATAGTCTGCAAGTGTTTCATGCAAATTGATTGAAGTGAAGACTATTCTTTAGCTATGTGCAGGAGTGGTACAGTGTTCTGTCCTTGTGGATAAGGTCGGGGGCAAAATGCTCCTTCTCATGAAGTACTCGGGGGTCAAAATGCCAGCAAAAATCATTACTATGTCATTTCTGTGAAAATTTACTAAGCAATCATGTCCTTAGAAATACTGATCGTCAAAACCACTTCTGATGTATTATTCACATAATCATCATATTCATCACGTCAGTATGTATGTACATTTACTTTGTTTTATTAGCAGTTGCGTTTCAGGTCACGAAATTGCGTTTCAGGTCACGAAATTGACCCAACCTAAGGTCACCGATATAAAACAAATATCCGAGATAAACGAATTGTAGGTACCCCTATGAAATCCTGTAAGTACCAAATCGATCGGTAAAAAACTGTGGCTGTGGTACGATTGCACACGTTTTTTGGAGGTGGGGTCACGTGACCAGGCCTGGTGATCTGACCTAAGATGATCCGTGGTCAATAATTTTACAATATGTGTGCAATTGATGTCTTAACAGCTGTACCAAAAACAGCAGCGCTGGGCGTAGCAGTTGTTTTGCTATCCTCGAAAAACCTTAGGGTCTAAGCGCCCCACCCCCGGCACGGCCCGGGAAATCCGGACAGTCGATTTCCCCGGGGGCGGGCCGGGGTGCTAGTGCATTTGCAATGGAGGTCCACTGTCAGGACAGTGGATTTCACTGTCCTGGACCCCACCCCTTTAACTCGAAAACTAAAAGAGCTAGAAAGACGCAGAAAAAAAACGTTCAAAATCTCCCGACAAGCACATTCGAAGGTAGATGTGTTTTCCTCAAGTCAATATTGAGGTCACCATAGGTCATCAAAGGTCAGATTTGTAAGTTTCAGGACTTCTCTCCAGAAACTCCCAGATATCACAGGAACTATGACGGAAAAAGCAATGGAAAGCTCTTGCAAAATGCATTGGCTAAATTTTCCCCATATTTGAGCTCAGGTCAAAAGTTGAGGCTACAGAGCTCATCAAATGTCAAAAAGGCTTAAAACAAAACGTTTATCACGAATAGCTTTTTACCTAATAACAACAAGGTAGTAATGTTGACGCCATCATGTTTGTCTCGTCAAAACGCTTCGCTTCATATTAGTGTTGACCAGGTCAGGTTAACTTACAAATGTGACCTCAGATCAAGGTCAAGTGGTGGTGACTGAAGTAGGTTATGTTGCATATGGGAAGACGTAACTCGACGAGATAAACACATTGGTGTCGGTTCACTTACCTATCGTCATTATGTCGAGAGTTTTGGACATAAAACTGTTGATGACCTCGGATGACCTCGGCTGACCCTGTAGGGGTCACTGAACAAAAATGGCACATAGGTCATCAAGAATGTTCCATAATAACATGATCCAGAAGGAATTAGACTGCTATCTTGCGTCTCCTTATAAAAGGAAGCATTTGAATATTTCTCCTTAGACTTATAATGGGGAGGTCACGAAATTAAACCGACCTTAGGTCGCTGATAAAACCTTAGGCTGACCTTAGGTCGCTGATCCAAGATAAACGAATTGTAGATATATGTGATCTTATGAAATCATGTAAGTGTAAAACCAATCATCCCAAAACTGTGACTGTGGTACGATCACAAGTTTTTTGGGGGGGAGGTGGGTCACGTGACCTGGTCTGGTGACCTGACCTAAGATGACCCGAATATTTTTTATATAATGTGGACAGTTGATGCACAAGCAGCTGTGCCCAAAAAAATGTGTCGCTGCGCTTCGCCGTTTTTCCGCTATCCGCGAAAAACCTGAGGGTGTGTCTACCTCCTCCCCCCTGGCACAGCGCTGGTTAAAATATTGGGATGATGTGAGCATGCAGCCAGGTGTATTTGACGTTGGACCCCATCCACGCCGAAGCGGGCTATTCCGGAGCCACATACAAGCATGGACAACACGAATGGTACACTCATCCTAATATAAAATGAAGACAGTTTCACTACAGCACATACTCCCATACAGCACATACTTCAATACTCTCACATACACATTACATCAGATACACTGCAATGCTCTCACACGCACATTACGTTCCTTTTCTAGTGTACTGACAGTCAATCACAAAATGATGCACCTAGAAACATCCGATAAGTGTTACTTATCGGTGTATTTAGGGTGTCTTGACACGTCTATGCGTGATGTGTTGGTGCCGACTATACCATCGCATCGTGTGTTCTCTACTCACAGTTTAGGTGTTAACGGACCCTTCCCGCTGTGTTGGTGTCCAATACCCCTATATCATGAGTTCCTTCGCCTCCAGCTCAGGTGTTCATCTACACCTTCTAGTTACACCCGTTGAGGTGTAGATGCAGGTGGCGCCACTGGCGGATCTGGCGGCGCGCATGCGCGCGCATTCAAACTCTTTTCAAACCACGCGGCCGCGCGGCAGTTGCCGAGGCAGTGATGTGAGTGGTGCACGTCGAACCATTACCAGTGTTCAAGTTTACCGTGGAGTTGCGGAAGGCAGTACTGAGTTGTGCACGTCGAACCGTTACCAGTGTTCAAGTTTACCGTGGAGTTGCGGAAGGCTGACAATCGTGTGTCGTGATCGGAGTTGAGTACCTAATTGTGAGCTGTGAGTGTGCAATACGTGCGTTCTTTTGATCTTAGAAATGTAGTTAGTTGTGATTTTGTGATCGAAACATTAGGTATGATAGAGTCACTTATGTTCCATTCCCATACCGTCACAACCAAGTATTATGCACCGGTCGGAGCTGCAGCTCCGACCGGCCACCCGATACCGACCGGGCCGACCGACCGACCGACCGACCGGGCCCGATACCGGCCAGGGTCCAAAGGGTGGTCGCTGAGCTGTCCGCCATGTGAATGGATGCAACAAAGGTTTTTGGCATCTAGCAGCCGGCCCAGATCCCGCAAGGGTCCAATAAGGTGCAGTGTTAACTAAGATGTCGTCCATGTGAATGGATGAAAACTTTTGTGGATGGAAGCAAAATAAAGACGAGCCGTTTCTATGTTATCGTTCATGGCATGCTGAGTCTCAGAATTGGTTCGCCATGAGCGAATTTTGACGCGTCACCCACCAGAGTTGGTGACCTTTTGTTGGGTCTCGATGTGTGCACGGTGAACAAATATCGTCAGATTTATCACGCGGGTAGGTGTGTCGAGAAATCGATATGCAATTTCAAATTATTTATCTCCACCTGCCTGTTTTGTGTCAATTTTGTTAAACTGCAGTTTAACAAAATTGACAAAACGTCGCTTTCACCTGTTCAAACACCCGTGGGGTGTTTTTTTTGTGGTGAAACTCCCTTGCGGGTGTTGCCGCGTGTGTTGCCATGAGTGTGCGCACCCGTGCAGGGTAAAAAGGGTGTGAGACACCCGTGGGGAGCTGGTGGGGTGGAACACCCGTGGAGTGTTTTTGGGTATGCAGTTTAACACACACCCCAGTGATATTCCCCCCAGTATCCATACAGGTGTCATCTGAGTGACACCGTTTAAGGTGTAAGTAGGGTGTCAAACAGAGGCAGGTGACACTCATACTGGGGTGTATGACACCCGGCTTGGGAGGGCCTGACTCCCAAATAGGTATGGGAAGGGTCATGACCCCATTATGGGTGTAGCATGACACCCATAAATTACGCCCGTGGGTATGCAGTTTAACCGCTTACGCCGTTAACGGTGTTTTAAATTTGATCAGTGTAGGTCTCTCCTGGATCGAGAAACGTGGTCATACTTTCGTAAGTCAGTGGCTGTTCGTACAGCAAAATTTAAAACTTTTTGGATCCGTTTCCGCTGTGTTTGAGTGCTAGGAGCCCAAGCCGGAAGGCAGTAAGTTACAAGCGGAAAGACGAGGGCATGTATCAATTTTTTGGAAATCTCTTTCGGAAAGTTAAGCTTTCTAATGCTTGCTATGGTGTAGTTACATCTGTTTGCTACGCTACCAACTTTCGAAATTGAGGTGCTGGTCGATTGTCACTCCAAGAATTTTGATTTTGTTCGAGTGATGCAACTGAACACCGTCGAATTGAACCGTTTGGCTGGCGGCTCGATCGGTGCTTTTTGGAGTACCAGCAATCATAAAACTTGTTTTCGCTGCATTTACTTTAAGACCGTTTCCACTGAACCAGCTGGAAATTTCCTTCAAATCTGTCTCTATGACGTGCCGCAGCTCATCAGTAGAGTCCGGCTTTGAACTGTGCAGTATTTGGCTGTCATCTGCGTAACTGGTGACTTTACCGAATTTTACGTGACTGGCTAGGTCATTCATAAAAAGGCTGAACACTCCCAGTGTCCCGCCTTGAACGACTCCAAAATGTACCTCCAAAGATGTTGTTCCCCCCTTGACAGTCTGCGTTCTACCTGCAAAATAGTCCTCTATCCAGTGAGATGATATCCCATACCATCCCAGCTTCGAAAGAAGGGCTCCGCGCTCTACGCAATCAAAGGCTTTTGACAGGTCTAGTGACGTAATTGACGTCACCAGACCCCTGTCCGTGTTGCCACCGATGTGACTGACGATGTCGAGCACGGCGTCCTCCGTCGAGTGGGCTGGACGATAGGCAAACTGAGTAGGTGACAGGATAGAGTTGCACGTCAAATAGTTTAAAATCTGTAGGCTCACTACCTTCTCCGCGAGCTTGGCGATAACATTCAGTACACTAACAGGTCTAAAATTGGATGGTACAGACACATCTCCAGATTTGTGAATCGGAACCACTGTGGCATGTTTCCATACCGCAGGAACAATGCCAGACACGAGAGAATGATTGATGATATGCAGCACTGTTGGACCGATCACCTCAAAACACTGACGCAGCAGCTGCACTGTGATGCCGTCACTACCGGCTGCCCGCGAGTTGCTCAGTTTGCGCAGAGCGGCACTGAGCTCCGGCAGCGTCACCGGATACACGCGGAACACGGAGCTGCACACTCTCGGTGGACGCGGATACACTGGCTCGCACGAACGCCCACTCATTTCGTCAGCTATGCGACGGCCGACGCCGGCGAAGTATTCATTGCACTCGTCAGAGTTTAGCGAGCTGCTCGGTTGGGACGACACGGCCGCCGACGAGCTGTACGCGTACTTCCGCATATTGTCCCACATCTTCTTATTGTTTGATGAACCGGAGGGTGATGTAAAGAAGTCGATGCGAGCATGAGCGATCCGGCGCTTGAAGTCGTTTCGCAGCCGACGATATTCTCGCTCGGTGTTCTCATCCCGCTGCAGGTCGCGCGCGCGTCGAGCTGCGTCCCGCTCACTCTGCATCTCTCTCAGCTCGCCGCTGGCTGTCAGCCACGGACAGTTCTGGTGACGGAAGCTAACCGTCTTTAGCGGACAATGTCTGTCTATATAGTGGTTCCAGATGGCGAGGAACGCCTCATACTTGGTGTCCGGATATTCCGCTCGGTACACCGGCTCCCATTCAGCCATGAGCAGGTCGAGCCGCAGGTGATCATAGTTCACGTTCCGGGTCGACCTGACCTTGGCCGTGCGGGGTTTTCGTCTGGCTCGCGGCAGAGGCGCCTCCACAGTCACCATGTCGTGGTCACTCACATGTACTGGCACCACTGCCGCATACCTCTGCAGATCTTCCTCGCGGGTGATGATGTGGTCAATAGTTGTGTCTGTGTTGCCCCGCCGAGTTGGAGTATCGATGAGCTGATACAGACCAAGGTCGAGTAACATTCGTTTATACTCTGACACCCCTGGTTTGTCGTCCCGACCAACATCGATATTGACATCGCCCAGGAGGAACATGGGTTTGTTGCGTGCCATCCTGTCTTCCAGCTGACCTCTGATGACGTCAACGTCGGTGGAGATTTTTCCGTCGGGGGGTATGTATTAATTCCGCGAGTAGAACACAAACACTGCGGAGCGGCCGGGGGTCGCCTGTGCAGCGCGCGCGCCCGCTAATAGCTTTTATATTAAGTCCGTGTCTTGATGTCTCTTTTCACGCACAACGTTTCCTAAAATTGCTACACAGATTGGCTGTGTCTTCAACCAAAAATGCTACACACCATAGCATGCAAGAAGGCACTTTTTGTCCTCTGTCAGCCAATCAGAGCCAGCGAATGTTGATAGCGTTGACTGTACGCCATCAGAAGCCGTGAATAAATGCCGTACTTCGCAATGCCGTGGTTTGGGCGCTGGTAAGATCGCGTAAATGGGGTGCCGTACTTCAGACGCCGTAAATGGAAAGTACGGCATCGGGAAGTACGGCACTTGATAAGATTGGGCCCAGGGTAGGGTCCAGGGGGCCAAGCGGCCATGCCCCCCCCCCCCCCCCCCCCCAGGTCCTGAAACCCAAAAGTCCTACCCCGACACCCGACACCCAACAACTTTTTGTGGAAATACGCTACTGGATTTGCCCCCCCCCCCCAAAAAAAAAGTACGGCTAGATCCGCCTTTCTCCCCCTCAGGTTCTTATTCGCGAAATCCGCCACAAACGGCAACTGCTGTTGAACATAAGTAATCTGGCCCTCACATATGGCAGCGTAGCGCACCTCTCAAAAGGCGCTACGCTACCATATGAAGGCCAAACAGTCAACTAAGCTCCCTTAGTAAAGGGAAAAAATACCCCGCTCAGGACGTTTAAGCTGTTTAAAGTAATTATAAAGTACAATTTCGAACTGAAGTGCGCCAAGATCATTCGAATTCTGTGTCAGCAAATTTGAACCGATTTCCCTCCGGTACGTTAGTGATTTCCACTTAGCGAGCAGTTGCAACATAGCAGTTGAACATGCTCACCTCCTAGTTGACGATATACTTCGCTATGATATACTTCGCTATGTATGTGTCGCGTTTCTAGTTTCTACTACATGTCAAGTAATTTCCACGCCACATTGCGCATGGTTGGCTCCTTTTCGCCCTGTAATACCAACTATATTCAGGGTACGGATTCATTTGGACGTTATCTATAATCTATCTGTAATTTCCAGTAACTGATCGTGGCGGGATGTTGCGCAAAAACAGTAGGAAGGTGTGGTGTGACGAAAAGTGAATGAATGTCCATCATTGTATTTACGTTCTATGGTATTCATAGTCGTACCCAAGGGGGGGGGGGTCAAACGGGGTAATTGCCCCCTCCTGAAGGTCCGTACGTGCCCCCTTGGCCATATGTGCCCCTTTGGAAATAGGCAGAAGGGCCCTATTTCGAGGGGAAAAAAATGCATGATTTTGTTTGGATTTTTTTAAAGAAAAAACGTTGCAAATATGCCCGTCTAAAAATATAGTGGGCCAAATCCGGTGAGTTTTTCCGGTGGGGGTACCTTATGCCCCCTGATAAAAAAAAATCCCCCTCCTGGAGTGAATGCTGGGTACACCACTGATGGTATTTAACCCTCGCCCTATGGAGGCTTTTTTCACCTTCGCCCTACGGGTGGGGGCTTGACAGCCCCCACCCCCTGTTAACTTCCAAACCAAGCAACTTAGAGCAATGCAGTAAGAACCAGCATGTTGCCTGTCATGAGATGAATCTAACAGTACTCGATTTTTAGGTTTCAGGTCAACGGGTGACCTTCCAGGTCAAGTGAATGACCTAAGATCGACCACGTCCACAAATAGCGATTGTACAGGGCGCTTAGTATAGCCCTAATCCCTGCGGGCGGCCAAAATTACGTTAACCTGCGGGAGTCAGATTCTGCCCCGCCCCCCCCCCCCCAGAGATCTCGAGATCCGTTGGGTCGATTTCGATGGGGAAACGTCATTCACTTCGTCAGGACACGATCTTTCTTTTAGGGTCCCAAAATGTATTTTTTGTTCAAACATGGGGGGCCAGGGGGCAAACAATTCCGAACATTTTGGGTGTTTTTTGAAAGGTCATTGCGGCCATGTGGTTTGGCCGATTTGCATGCCCAAACGTTTTTGAGCTTCAAATGTACTGGTCTTCAATATACCAAAAGTTAAATAAAAAAATAAAAATAATAATAGGCGTATTCAGGGGATGTAAAATGGGGAGGGGTGCATTTTCTGATAACAAAATTGTAATGTTCGTGATTGTTTGGGACGACATGAATGTCACATGTGGGCATTACTTGCTGTAATTCGTTAAATTTAATATATTGCGCATAGGCGGATCCAGGAAAACAACGTGGGGGAACCATGCGAGTAGCGCTTGTATCATCTTACTAATTTAAAGTTGGACCTAATTTGAGGTATGGTATCGCCTTCTATTTTTTTGTACCGGAGTGCGCCTCTGCCACCAAACATGTATAATCCCAGTATGTATGATGCATATTGCATTGAAAATGTTTCTGACGCATGTATTGCACCGCAAACTACGAAAGAAGTATGCGCCGCACAACCGCATTCGTAACACCCTCCCAAAACAGGAGCCTGGCACCGCCTCTGCTGGCCCGATTAAAAAACATGCATTCAAGGTAAGGAAAAGTCAAAAAGTTTAAAGGCGCTAACGGTTTAGAAGCGGCAAGTGAAAAACCACAGGGGGGCATAATCTGTCCCCTCCCCCGCAGGGAATAGAGATAACTTCCGAACGGAGAGAGATAGACACCGTAAAAATAACCGTGTTGCCTGTCATAAGGAGAATCAACAGGCATCCCATTTTGAGCATCTAGGTCAACTGGTGACCTTTGGGATCAGGTCAATAGCCATTAACCCTATTCCCTGCGGGGGGCAGATTCTGCCCCCCCCCCCCTCGGTGGTTTTTCACTTGCCGTTTCTAAACCGTTGGACCTAGCGTCCTGAAACTTTGTGACTTTTCCCAAAATTAAATGGCGCGTGTTGTGTTGAAATTTGGAAAAAATCGGTTTAGCAGAGGCGGTTCCAGGCTCCTGTTTTGGGGAGGATGTTACGAATGCGGTTTTGCGGCGCATACTTCCTTAGTGGTTTGCAGTGCAATAAATGCGTCAGAAACAATTGAAATGCAATATGCATCATAGATACTGGGATTGTAAATATTTTGGGGACAAAGGCACACTCAGGATAAAAAATGGTAGGCGATACCCACCCTCAAATTAGGTCCAACTCCAAATTAGTAATATGATAAAAGCGTTATGCGCATGGTGCCCCCTCCCATGTTTTTCCTGGATCCGCCTATATATAATACCTCCCGGGGCCGGGAAAAGTTTGTTTAAGTCCGAGGTCAGTCTGACAAATTTTTGCACGAGCCCTTAGGGCTCGTGCAAGAATATGCAGGATGACCGAGAACTTAAACAAACTGCCGGCCCAAGGGAGGTATTTATTTTACCATATGCCGTTGATGTACTGTGTTCTTTTACAGATAAGATCTATTGAGCTTCAAGTATTTAATCAGCCTATTAGGTACGCACTGTGACATTCGTATATAAAGTCCTTTTTCTCTGCATTTGGGTTTGCGAATGTCCAATAATCCGACCTCCAAGAAAAGAGAAACACGATAAGAGAGAAGAAGAAAGCCAATAGAATCCAGTCGCGATTCAGATACTCTACTGGGAGGAAAAATAATGGAGCAACGGATTAAATACTTCAAGAACACTGCAAAGAACAGAACAGTGTCAATCTTCTGGAGTGGTGCAAAACGAAACTCACCTTACTCGTGTGCCCTTCTATCGATTTAAGCAAGGAAGGGTAATAGCGGGCACTATGAAGCGATCACCTTTCATTGCATGCTTTCAGTCGCCAACCACTTCCATAAGAATCACAAACTGTGCCCCTAATCAAATCAGTAGACAAGTATGATTACGCAGTGCTATGAATTGCCTGCACACGATTTCGTTTTGCCGTATGTTATTGGCGTCAGATATCCTAATAATATGCGCATCAATATGTATGTGTGTTGTATTGAATACAATAAATAGTACGTATGTGACAGTGCAACAATGTTTTAAGGCGATTCACAGGGTTTATTCGACAAATCCAGTAATGATAAATATAGCAAATATGTATGTGTGATTTTGGCACTTCCGCTCTGAATATTCTGTTAAATAATTGTCGGGGAAACTAAAAATGCCCCGGGCCAAATCGTTTCCCAGATACCTTCAACACTAGCCGCAGCGGGCCGAAAGCATTTCCCATAAGCACGTGCTAATGTTGAAAGGAAATATCGGCATATGTTAATCGCAATATATACAATTTAACAAATTACAGCATATAATGCCCACATGTGACGTTCGTGCCGTCCCAAACAATCAAGAACAGGATTTTTTTTCTTCAGAAAATCCCCCCATTTTACATTCCCTGAATACGTCCATGATTTTTATTTTGTTTTTTGCATTTTTATATATATTAAAAACTAGTACATTTGAAGCTCAAAAACGTTTGGGGCATGCAAATCGGTCTAGCCACATGGCCGCAATGACCTTTCAAAAAACAAAACAAAAAATCGGATTTTTTTTGCCCCCTGCCCCCCCCCCCCCCCATTTTTGAATAAAACAAAATTTCGGGATTTAAAAAGAGAGATCTTGTCATGACGGATCGAATGGCGTTTTCCCCATCGAAATCGACTGAGCGGTTCTCGAGATCTCTGGGGGGGGGGCAGAATCTGCCCCCCCCCCCCCGCAGGTTAACGTAATTCTGGCCGCCCGCAGGGAATAGGGTTAAGGGTTTACCATGACCTTGACGAAAAGGTCATAGGTCACGATTTAATAGTCGTATACACTTCACATTTTAATAGCATGCGTATAATTGTTGTAAACTCAGCTAGTGAATAGTGCAAATTTCAGCAATATGCGCCGCATGTGTAAAAGGTTATGCAAGAAAGACCTCAGGGGTGGCTGTCATACCCCCCCCCCCCCCCCCCTCCCTCCCCCTCCTCCCCCGTAGCGCGAGGGTTACATAATCAGGCCACGCGGGCATAGAAGGGGACTCCTGCATACGGCTGTCTGCTGTCGTAAGGGTCGCGTGGGCAACGAATATTTGCCTACTGCCACAATGGTGGTTTTAACCCTATTCTTTCCGACGGCAGATGTTAAATAGGTATGGGATATTGGGACAACACAAAACGAAAAAAAAATATAGCGGGGACTGTTGCAACCTACCCTGAGTGAATATTGTAAATTATTGTGTTGGGTATTGTGTTTAGCGTAATCAGGTCAGACGAGAAATGAATAGCACTCCATGCAAACCTGTCTGCCGTCCTAAGGGTTACGTGCTGCAGTGGTTTGCCCACGACCACCATGATTGCTGTAATCGTTTTCCTCTCGAACGTTAGACAGGGATGGACAACAGGATTCATGCTAGATGAATATTGATCGCTGCTCCATATTGTGTAGGACTGTTGATCTCCCCAAATATAGATTGATGTTAAGACATGGTTTCATGTTCGTAGTCTTATCCTCCTAGCTCATAGCAGCAACGACAAAAATCATCAAAATTGGCATGGGAATGTTTTTGTTGGGCAATAGCCACACCGACTGTACAGCAATTCCTTCCCCCTGCTGTTGAATCTACTGCCTCCCCCTTCTGTAATGCTGCTACCACGCCCTGGCGAAATCGCCACCCGACTATTGGGATCTATCTTGATATGGACGAGGCTTGTAAACTCATTGCCGTCGGCTTAAGCGGTGCCAGCGTGAATGCCACGGGGGACTCAATACGTCCAGTAAGATTAGGACGACTTGGTGTCAGCTCAGCGGCAGCTTTACAGCTCTGTGCTGGCTCACTCAGCAGAGGTGTACACGGGTAAATTGCAACAGAAACCGCCCGTAACAGTAAGCCTCAAATACGTAACCGCCCGTAACCGTAAGGCTCAAATCCGTAACCGCCCGTAACCACAGTAAACGAATGTTGTAACCGCCTGTAACTGCATGGACCAATAATGTGTTTTTAATTTTCAAAACGTAACAAACCTACCTGTTGAGTGTGCAATAACCGTGTCATTTTAGCATAACAAGTCACAACTGGAAAAGGGTAATAGGCGAACTAGGTAAAACGCATGGAGACTATAGAGCTTCAGGAACGCAAAAATCAAATAGGTACTCACAAAAAAGTATACAAAAATGTGATAATAATCTTGGTAACATAGTTATGTCGTGTAGCTTCCATAGCGCTGGCCGCGTAACTTCTGTTTTAATACCTGTTCAATTTAAAGGAAAATAATGACCTTTTGATTGATTTATTTGCATTACTTTATTACACATGTATGATATCAAATTGATCGCATCTGAATTTGAAAGTGAAATAACAACTTTTTCTATTTCGAAAATTACATTTGGGGAAATGAAAAATATTTACTTATATATGGTGACAAACAATATTCATCACTATCTCTGGTTTGAATATTGATTTGTAAACAAGTCATATGGGCCAGAAGTGAAGTTAGTGCGCCAAGAAGCGTGACAACGTCCCTGATTGGTCAATAAAAAACAAATCGCCGACACTAAATAGGTCGCCGTTGGGTGCATAAGTGAACTTCCGATTTCATTGTCATTTTTCATTGTTTCATGAAGATTTTTTTTTTTAAAATTGCTTAACTGATAAGCGCATGGTGTTATGTACAGCCAGACACAAAACAAAACAAAACTCCTAATGTTGAAAATACATGAACCAATTTCCAAACATTGAGGGTCGCAACCACTAACTAGGCCGTCGTTGGGTGCATAAGTTAACTGCTAATTTAGTTGCCTTTTTATTCGGTGTTTGTTGATTTTTAAGGGAAGTAGGGTACATAATCACGATAAACAGAGTGGAAGTCATATTTTCCATACCATTTCGTCAATAAGCAATAACGGATTTAGTTGAACACCGAAATTCGTTACCAAGTACCTGCTTGTGAGTATCGATCAGCGTGGACCGAGTATGAGCTTTAACTTGAAATAGATTTCGGTAGGATTATATGCAAAATGTGATAAATTTACAACACATTTTGGTCTCGTCTCTCGATTTAAATAATAATTGTGCGAAAGGTCATTATTTCCCTTTAACACGCGCCCTGGAGGGGGGGGACGAAATCCGCCCCCTCTGGTTTTTTGAGGATAGCGCAAAAACGGCAGCGCGCAGCTCCGCCGTATTTTTGCACACCTGTTCAGAAATTAAAATCCCACATTGTGTAAATTTCTTAAATTCGGGTCATCTCAGGTCAGGTCACCAGACCAGGTCACGTGAAGACCTCAACTCAAAAACGTTTGCTGTAGTACCACAGCCACAGTTTAAAGCCGATCGGTTTTAATCTTGCAGGATTTCATAAGGTCATAGATACCAACAATTTGTGTATCTCGGATTTATAATATCGGTGACCTAATGTCAGGTAAATTTCGTGACCGCCAACACTGCTTTTACAATAACTATCGGCATAATGAAGATAGAGAAGAGAAATGGCATCAATGTGTTTGTCTCGTGGAGACACGTCTCCCAAAAGCCGTTTTCACGGAGGATTTTGCGTTTAGTGCGATTGGGGCGTTTGGGGCGTTTGGGGCGTTTGTGGCGATTGGGGCGATTGGGACGATTGGGGCGTTTGGGGTAAATCGTTCTATAGATTGTAATAGCCGTTTTCACGAAGGATTTTGCGTTTTGGGCGTTTGGGGCGATTGGGGCGATTGGGGCGATTGGGGCGATTGGGGCGTTTTGGGTAAATGGGTCTATAACTCGTAAGAACACGGCTTTTCCCGGTCATTTTTTATATCAATCGCAACTTTATGAATTAATGCGTTTTTCTGGAAATTCCATTGTAATGATAACACCATAGTTTACTTAAAATTAACAATTTAATCTTAAACTAGCTCTGGTGATGGCTGTGGTGGCTTAGGGCGTTTGGTGAGACTCCATCTTGCTCGAATCCCGGATGTGCGGGGTTCGGGAAATGGTCATATTCACATGCGGAACTTTATATACTTTTGGGGTTGCAGCTACAACTGCATCCTCAAAAATTACAACCCCAATTATTAATATTACAACCCCAACATTGTCAGTGAATGCATACCTAAGTAAATCAATACTGTGAATGGTACACAAAATCACCAAATGATTTTCAATAACAATCATAACAAAATAATGAAAACATATATGAACACAGGAAAGACAAACTTTAAATTGTTAGTTTGTTTGTTTGTCATAAAATAACATTTAAAATCCAACAATAGGTACAATACATTATCTCCAAATTACTGAGAACGACTATGTAGGTACCCAGGGTCGTAGGATCATATTCAATTGGGTCATACACACTAAAGAACAACACTACTTATTGACAAACAGGTAACTGTTTCAATTTCAGACACACAAAATGGCAATAGGTATAGGTGTTTACATCAAAAACATGAGCAAAGCAAGATTGAGTGTAGCACATTTCACATTGGGCTTAGTTCTGGATAAATGTCACACATTAGAATGCACCCTTACATGGTTCGCCAAAGGTATTACAATTTGAGTTTAAATATGTTGGTGAAATTGACACGCAATGAAGAACTTGACTAATATTATAAATATGTTTGTGTCTGAAAGCATACCAACCATCCTAAGCTAGAAAAAGAACAGAAATAATCAGACCTAAATCAAATGAGTTTAAAATCATGATTATCACAACCTTCAGTGTTTAGCCAGAAAAACATTATTTTCACAAGATATACCTGGTTATTGTGTTGAAAAGCAGAGGGCCACATCAGTAAGTCATTTGAAAAGAAAATAGCCTAATCCAAGGCACCTAATCCTACATCAATCAAACCAAAACTTATCGAAAACAGCAGAAATATTTAAAAGCAATAACACACATACGTCAATGCAACGGACAAGATAAATGCTCATATTTTAGCATAGCCGCGTCATATTTGCCTCTTGTATTATTACTAAAGCGATGCTGTTTGGTTCTCCCCTAATTTGTTTGCCTTGTGGGAAATATGTTATAAGTATTTTTTATATCTCAGCTGTAATATATAAAAGGACCGGACCTAGACCATTGGCATCGCCAGACATTTTAAGCTCGAGAGGCCATTTTTCTGGCAGACGTTTGCCTCCTAAGAAACTACTTTTACTAGGAATAAACATATCATATTTTGCCCAAAATTGAAGATTTTGTGTCGAGACGAACCTTCGAATTCATCAACCTGCTCCATTTTTCCGAATCTAAAATATCTATATGTATCGATGTCTAGGGGTTATCAGTCTCCAGGTTCCGGGAACACGTTGCCCCTCCCCCCTTGGCGACACCTATACGCCACTGAAAATCAAACGCAGAACAAGTCGGCATAACCAGATTGTTCTGTTCTTTTATGGACGCCTGTTAGAGGGACAAGGGCACCCCTTTTGGGTAAGGATTTTTGTTGAAATCATTCATTTTGTTAAGCAAGGGAAATTTTATGGAGTAAAAGGTACCCAAAGACGAGAAAAGCTCAAATACGCAAAAAATGCATAAGAGTGGTTCTCTCAGAGATAAGAATTTCCAAAACAAATCAAAGAAGTTAGACAAGAGATGAGGTATAAGGGGGAAAGGAAAACGGCGACGCTTCGTGCCGCCGTTTTTCGTTATCTCTGAAAAACCTTGCGGATGCACAAACCAGAGGCGTATGAACGTGGGGGACAGGGGCGGCGGAAGAGGGGGCAGGGGGGAGCTCAAGAAGTTGGGGAGCAAATATATAGTGTTGCCCCCATACATTTGCAATGAGGGTCCCTCTTGAAATATTTATATTTATTTTTGACCGAAAAAGAAATTGACCGAGGGCCCTCAAGGTGTCCACGAACAGCCTGAGGGGACCCTTGGTCGATCCTCGTCGTTCTCAGTGAGCTCTCGGTCAGCCTGAAGGGGCCCTCGGTCGGTCCTCGTCGTTCTCAGTGAGCTCTCGGTCAGCCTGAAGGGGCCCTCGGTCTGCCTGAGAGGGCCCTCGGTCTGCCTGAGGGAGCCTTCAGTCGGCATGAGGGGGCCTTCAGTCGGCCTGATGGGGGCCTTCAGTCGGCCTGAGGGGGCCTTCAGTCGGCCTGAGGGGGCCTTCGGTGGACCTGAGGAAGCCTTCGGTCGTTCTGAGGGGCCCTTGGTCGGCCTGAGTGGCCTTCGGTCGGCTCGAGGACGAGGGGGTCTTCGATCGGCCCGAGGGTGCACTCGGTCGCCAATTTACATCTCCAGTGCCGCTCAATAACAGGCGAAGGGCCCTCAGTTCTTCAAAGAGTCCCTGACGCTTCGGGGGCCCTGGAGATTGCTTTGCCCTTTGCCCTCAGTCAGCCTTAGGGGGGGGGGGAGCTCAGTCGGCCTCATATGGCCTTTAGCCGGCCTGTGGGGACTCTCCAGCCGCGGATCCAGGATTCCGGTGAAGGGGGGCTAGAGCCCCCCTAGATCCGCGCCTGCTATCAGTCAGCCTGAGGGGACCACAGTCTGCTTAAGGGGGCTCTCGGTCGGCCTGAGGGGTCACTCACTCGGCTTGAGTGGGCCCTCAGTCAGCCTTAGGGGGGGGGGGGGGGCTCAGCCGGCCGGGGCCCTCAGTCGGCCTGAGGGGGCCCTCGGTCGGCCTGAGGTGGCCCTCAGTCGGTCTGAGGGGCCTTGGTTGCCCTATGTTAGCCCTCGGATGGCCTGAGTTAGACTGAGGTGCCTTCGGTCTGAGGGGCCCTTAGCGGACTTGTAACGGCTCATTATTTTTAGTCGACTCAAGTCTGACTTAACAAAATAATGACCCTTAGCTGATGATGACCCTAAACAAATAATACCCCCCCCCCCTCCGGTCGCCAACTCAATTACAACCCCAACGAAAAACAAAAAGTTCCGCCTCTGGTCATATTTTGCTTCGACATGATTTTCAGGAATAATAGCTTATTTCAATGAAAACTAGATGAATTAGTCCATTCATATTTTCAGTCATATTCCTTTTTCATAGCAAGGATTAATGATAATTAGCGATTTCGTTTTGATCATTTGTTGTAAGATGACGAGAATGCTGGCTCCGGCTCTTCACTGGCTCCGCGCAGGCGCCGCCGCCCGGTAACCATGGTGACTACGTGACTCCGGCGCCAGCCGGCCCGTTACCATGGCGACGAGCCAGCCGGTCGCCTGACATCACGTTGCGCATGTGAAAAGCCGTGGTCTGCGCCCAGCCTGTTCGATCTTCAATCTAGCGCCCAGCCTGTTCGTTTGTTCGATCTAGAGTAGCAATTTTTGAGTTTTCAGTACCAGTGGCTGCAGAAATCCCGCATTTTTCGTGGCTTTATAAGTTCTTTTTCTGAGGTTCTTTCAGCTTTTTATGAGATGCATCAATTAATCAATTGATCAAATCAAGAACATTAGGTGTGATTCGTTGCTTAAATAAATGATTAAGGATTGTTCCGGTTTTCAGAAACCAACGAAGTTACCGCTCTAAATTGGGCGATCTCAGCGGGACGGAGCGACGATGATTTAACCCGCGCGGCGCTGGGGTCTCCAGCCGAACGCGCGGCGCTGGGGGGTAAATTTTACCCCCCTCGTATCTTCCGAACCAATAACCGCAGCGAGACGCGCAATGCGGCGATCGCAAGCTCTCAACGAGAAGAATCGAATGCATACTCGAAATTCTTAAAATAAGGTCACATGTCAGGTCACGGTCAGGTCAAATGTAAAATGTAAGTATTTGAGTTTTTGGGGCTATACTTTCCATCCAAAGCCTTATATTGCAACTATTATCTCACAAAGTGCTCCAGAGTGTATAATGCATTTCCCGCATTAGTAAAAGTGAAATTGTAAGCAAAGGTCAAGGTCAAGGTCAGGTCACACAAGGTCACAGGTCTACGAAAGCCATGCGAAACATGTTGTATGGGTTATTTTACACGTATAATTCGATAGAAGCAGCCATTTTCACAGCCTGACACCATATAATCGTCCTCAGGGCAAGGTCAGGTCACAATAAGGTCAAAATTTGAAATTGATTAATCTAAATAAACATTGCATGTTTCTAGACTAGTTTTGTCTTCGAAATACAGTGGTGGCATTTATTTGTCTGTATCTGGTCAGTAAAAGCCAAAAAACGCAATTTAAAAAATGACGTCATGAGTTACTTGTTCTTAGAGAGCCATAAGTCAGTCAAAAATAAAGAAATTGCTTTGAAATTTGGTTTGAACATCGTTCATACTCGGTTCTCTAATATATCTTCCTTTTTTTGAAAATCTTCAAACAAAAAACTTTTGTGGAAATTCTTCCACAAAAATCAGTTTTTTGCATTTTTGGGGGGTCAAAAACCCAAAATTTTGAAAATCTGAGATAGCCATGTCAAAGATAATGTTATTTCCCTTCTTTTGACGCCTTTTATTTGTAATTTGCCGTAACACGCTATTTTTTACGATTTTTCAAACATTTAACGTTTTTTCACCAAAAATGACATGGCATGACGTCACTAAAACGTCATTATCTGCCACAAATTTTCACGAATTTAAAAAAAAAATGGGAGAAGACGTAGAATTGATGCACCATAAGCTACCGTAAGTTTTACTTTGATATCTGTCATAGATGTCAAGTTATGGAGAAAATCCGGGAGGGGGGGTAAAAGTTACCCCCCCCCCCCCCCCCCAGCGCCGCACGGGTTAAGGCCTGTCTATGTTTTTTACATTTTATTGCATTTACATCATAATATTATATTTCTTTGTCATTAATATATTCAATTTTGCCCTAACTAACTGTCAATTGCGTATTTTATTTCATCAAAGCTAGTATACTTTTAGCCTCTTTTTAGGGCGTTTGCGGTATGTTTTGTAGAAGGAACTAACACAACACAAAATTGCCAGATTTTCTCCTGAATTTGAATATTCAAAGCAAACTAACGGGAAATATTGCATTGTAAGAACATATACTTATTCATGAATTAATAAAATTGCGATTGATACCAAAAATAACCGGGAAAAGCCTTGTTCTTACGAGCTATAGACCCAATCGCCCCAAACGCCCCAAACGCCCCAATCGCCCAAAACGCCCAAAACGCCTCCATCGTTCAAAACGTAAAATACTTCGTGAAAACGGCTAATAACACGTTTTTTTGGTATCAATCACAATTGTATGAATTAATGTATAAGAATATGCTCTTACAATGAAATATTTACCGTTAGCTTGCTTTGAATATTCACATTCATGAGCAAATCTGGCAATTTTGGGTTGTGTTAGTTCCTTCTACAAAACATACCGAAAACGCCCCAAAAGAGGCTAAAAAGTATACTAGATAATCAGCTTTGATTAAATAAAATACGCAATTGACAGTTAGGGCAAAACTGAAGATATTAATGGCAAATAAATATAACATTATGATGAAAAACGCAAAAAATGTCAAAAGCATAGACATACCTTAATTCAACATCGCTCCGTCCCACTGAGATTGCCACATTTAGAGCGGTAACTTCGTTGGTTTCCGAAAACCGGAACAATCCTTTCGCATTTCGAATCATACCAAATGGTTTTTATTTGATTAATTGATTAATTGATGAATCTCACACACAAAAACAAATACTGAAAAGACCCAAAAAGGCACATATACACCCATGAAACATGCGGGCTTTCTGCAGCCACTGATACTGAACACTCAAAAATGGCTTCTCTAGATCGAACGGACGCCATTGCTGAGCGCAGACCACGGCTCTGCGCATGCGCAACGTGACGTCAGGCAACAGGCCGGCTGGACGTCATGGTGACCAGCCGGCCGGCGCCGGAGCCACGTGTGCAACGTGACGTCAGGCGACCGGCCGTCCCGCCGCCATGGTGACCGGGCGGCGGCGAGCCAGCACAGAGCCGGAGCGAACATTCCCGTCATCTTACAACCAATGATCAAAATTAAATCGCTAATTATCATTAATCCTTGCTTTCGAAAGTCAAAATGACTGAAAATATGAATGGACTATTTCATCTAGTTTTCATTGGAATAAGCTATTATTCCTGAAAACCATGTAGTGGCAAAATATGACCATTTCCCGAACCAGCCACTTCCGTGATTCGAGCAAGATGGCGTCGCACAAACACCCCAGCCGTCTAGCAACACCTGAGCTAGTTTAAGATGAAATTGTTAATTTTAAGTAAAGTATGGTGTTATCATTCAAATGGAATTTCGAGAAAAATGCATTAATTCATAAAGTTGCGATTGATACCAAAAATCACCTGGAAAAGCCATATTATTACAAGCTATAGACCCGTTTACCCCAAACGCCCCAATCGCCCCAATCGCCCCAATCGCCCCAAACGCCCCAAACGCCCCAATCGCACCAAACGCAAAATCCTTCGTGAAAACGGCTAATATGCAACATGACCAACTTGGGTCACCACTTGACCTTGACCTGAGGTCAAATTTCTCAGTTGACCTAACCCGGTCACTATGAATATGATTCGAAGCGCATTGGCGAGATAAACACGATGGCGTAAAAAAACGATTGCTTTATCTTTAATTCGGTCAAAACTTATTTGCGAAAAACTGTTTTAGCAAAAAATCACCTTTTTGACATTTGATGACCTCTGGAGCATAAACTATTGACCTGAGCTCAAATCTGAGAACACCAATGACGATTGCATTTTGCAAGGGCTTTCGATTTCTATCTTTTCCGTTTGCTGCTAACTAGCATAGTACCCGATATATTTTGGGTGTTCGAAGCGAAGTCCTAAAACTTGAAAGCTGACCCTTGATGACCTCTGGTGACCTCAAATTTGACATGAGAGAAGAAAAAAAAACGAAATACTTTCGAAAGAGCTTGTCTCGAGCTATCTAACGCTGTTTTCCGCTTGTCGCTACGTTGCGTTATTCGAGATCATAGGGGAGGGGGGGCGAAATCCGCCCCCACCCTCCAGGGCGTGTAATTATCACAGGCCCTCCAGGGTGCGTGTTAACGGAAATTATATATTTAATGTGTGTCAGAATTTTTCTTCTTCTGCGAGGTCTGCGCAATGTCGTTGTTATTGTTCATATTTAACATCAAATCAAGCAGAGGAACAAAATAACCGTAACCGTAACCGCGTACACCCGTAATCGCCCGTAACCGTGACCTTGAGCGGAAAACGCAACCGTAACCGCCCGCAACCGCGGTTAACCACGGTCAACCGCGGTTTAACCCTATTTGTAACAGGCTCCTGGCTACCCCTATTTGTAACAGGGGGGGGCGGATTCCGCCCCCCGGAGATCTCGAGATCTACCCCTCCGATTAAAAGAAAACGATGTTTGATCCCCTCAACACAATCTACATTTCTTTTTTAAAAAATCAACAAAATCAGAACTTTTTGATAGGGGAGGGACAAACTACACATTTTAGAGGTGTTTGTGATCCAACACAGCTGTCATGTTTATCAACCGATTTTAACACAACCGATGGGTATCGATAGAAATTGTTTTGCAAATTGATATATGGTTGTGGCTTTTGAAAATGCAAAAATCATAGGCGTGTGCAGGTCACTCAATATGGGGGTGAAGCAAATCCGTAATAAAACCATTTTTTATGTTTTTTGTTGTTGATAAATTAAATCGTGTAATATTCTGACATTAGAAGAAAAAGAAGAAGTTATAAAGCATATTTTTTGCCATAGGCGGTACCAGGTTAGTTAAAAAGGGAGGTAAAATAGGAACAAGTATTAACCGCAGGCAATTCGCTACCCATCACTATAAATATGTTACTGATTGTAGATAATTTCCTTTTTGCATGTTGTACATCATCATAGGCGTATCCAGGATCAAAACTGGGGAGGCGCAAGACCTTTCGATAGGTATGTTATCCGCTATTATGATACTAACTAGTTAACAGTGACTATTTCACTTACAACTTCAATTCACATTGCTTACCCCCCTCCCCCCTTTACCCTTCCTGGACTCGCCTATTATCTTATAATCGTTCGTAGAGTACCCTGTGGTGCATATTTCATCCGAAAACTGCAGTATGTCATGTCATTGAAGGCCCATGCAGCTTAGTTTCCTTGCAATAATATGATCCCCTTTCTTCCATTTCTGAGCGGACCTCTGCAACAAAATGACGTCATTCCCTCTCCTCTCCTCCTATATGCATATATCATTATAAAATAACCGTCTATTGCGTCGTAATCGCTGGAATATCGTCATCACCATGCCAGTCACCCCCCTTGTCATGTGCCTGAACACGCCCCTGCAACTCTATATGTATTAAATTATGCAAATAATGGAAGGAGAATCTATCTTTTACATCTTGATAGCTATAAATGCTCCTTACATTGCTCCTTTGGCTTCCCGCCAAAGATTGAATACTTCCTAGAAACCTCCCCTTTTCAAGCACCTGAAACCGTCTCTGCCATGCAATTTTGTATGATATTTCATTAACCCGCGAGTCACTGGGGGGAAGGGGGCTAGCCCCCCCCCCCCCCCCCTCTTAGGAATATTAGGAATATCTCAATAACTAATGCAGATATCAACGCCAAACTATCAGTACCTATCGGAGCATCATTTAATACCTTTTGAGAAAAATGTAAACAATTTCGTCAGATTTTTTTATAGATATAGTGAATTTAGTGACGTCACTAAACACGATTTTGAAACAAAAATCGGCTAAACTTTGCCAGGCCGTACAAATGCCGCATTTGAAATAAAATGCAATCGAAAAACGCTAAAAGGTGGAGAATTGCAAGGGCTACAAACCAGGTGTCTCGCAATTTCAAAACATTTGGTTTTTGACCCCAAAAATTAAAAAAGAAACTTGTTTTGAAAAAATGTCACAAAATCAAATTTTTCAAAGATATTTAAAAAAACGGAATATATGTCAGATAACGACATATGGGCAACTACCATACCAAATTTCAAAATGATATCATCTTTTTTGACTGTCATGGCATATAAAGTATGGGTAAATCATGACGTCATATTTTGATATTGCGTTTTTTGGCTTTTATTGACCGGATACAGACAAATAAATGCCCGCACTGTTTGTTTTAGTCAAAATGATATAGAAACATGCTTTTTTAATTCGATTATTCAATTTCAAATTTTGACCTTCAGTGACCTAAACTTGACCTGAACTTGACACTAACTTCACGTAAATGAAGTCAGGTGGTAAAATGACTACCACTATCGAACTATACGCGTAAAAGCATCCATAAACCATGTGCTGCATGACTTTCGTAGATATTTTGTGGGTAGTGACCTTTTGTGACCCGACCTTCATCTTTTCCAACAATCTCACTTTAGCTCATTTGGGATATGTATCATACCTTTGACAGCACTTTGGGTGATTATAGGCGCAATCGAAGGCCATGGATGGCAAGTATTGTCCGTCAACTCAAATACCTCGATTTTGACGTTTGACTTGACCGTGACCTGACATGTGATCTTAATTTGATTTTTGTTTTAAAGTTTGTGTGAGGCTTATCTCATTGAGCGCTTTTGGATGCCGCCTTGCGCGTCCCGCTGCGATCGTTGGTTCTGAAGATACTAGGGGGGTGGGGGGCTAAAAAAAAGCCCCCTCAGTGAGTCGTGTTACAGAATATACCCCAGTGACTGCCGGGTTAACATCAACTAATTTGCACTTGCTTCAGTCACCGTAAACTGATGTAACTCCTTTATATTTGAGGCAGTTAGGAAGAAACCATGAAGATCGCATTTCCGTACTATCGCCAAATGTCGCCGCTGAATCCTAAAAAAAAATGTGCCCTGGAACCGCCTCTGTTCAGGTTAAGAACTAAAAAATTTGCCACCGAATGTGAAAATGAATTTTGGGAAAAGTCCCAAAATTTCATGAACCTGCTCCTAGCCGTTCTGGAGATATCTGCGAAAACCATGAGGAGGGGCGGAATCCCCCCCCCCCCCTGTTACAAATAGGTTTAACCGCCCGACTGTATACCTCCAGTGGTGGACCATTTAAAAAGGAAAAGGTTTTAGCTTAGCTCTGCTAGAAGTGCATTGTATATATTTTGGAAATAGTTCAGTCGTATTTCGTTGCTTTGCTGGTGCATGGCCGGTGAAAAGCCTGATTACCCTATTATAATCAAGAATGAACACGTTATTTGTATACAGAGAGATGCAGAGAGATGTACAATGTTAAGTTCCGTGATGAGGCTGTGTAGAGGAACGTTTTGGGAAAATGTGACACTTTGGGTATTGTTGCGAATGTTACTCATAGCCAGAGGGAAACCCTTATTGGGTACATCCGCCGTCTTTCCGTTGCTGCTAAGCGATTCGGGGACTCCAAAAATAAAGTTTTCCTTCTGAAATTGCATGAGTGGCATGTTGAAGGGACATTCGCCAAAGCATCTAAAACTGCCCTTGAATCCCAACATCATGAGAAAGATAAGCTTCATGCCACCATAGCTCGCCTAGAAGACGATCGCAGAGACAATGAAAGGAAACTCCCAGCTGAAAACAGCGACTAGAGAATCTAAAGCACCGGCCTGCATCCTATTCCATCAAAAGAAATCCTCAGGCCTCTCTTATTCCAAAGTAGCGGTGCAGAAAACTGGTCCCGGCTTCACGGCGCTGTGACTAAATCAGTTCCACGGCGGCACTAAGCCGGGACTAGGTCAGGTCAAATGAGATAAAGCCGTGACCATATCATACTAAAGACTAAATCGAGCGCATGTTCCAGTCCAAACATTTCGATTGAAACAATTGTTACAGCTGTTAATTTGGTTTGCATTCTATTTCTGAGTCACTATGCCAGTCAACCAAGGGCGGCGCTACTTCCGAAAGTGTGTGTGTGTGAGAGGGAAGGGACGGAGGCATTCTGAAGTCGATTCTTTCCATGCAACGCCCATAGGCGTAATGTTAAAATCCAAAAATGTTGGGGGGAGGGGGGGACACGTCCCCCCCCCGGTGTCGCCGCCCCTGCAGTCAACATTAAATATTGACTGACTGACTGACTGACTGACTGACTGATTGACACTTTGTATCACCTATAAACTTGTTTAATATTGCTCGCTTAACTTGGGTATAGGATAGGCGCACTGACAGATTCAGCCGCCGGTTTTGGGGGCCAACTTTTTGTGGCAAAAAGGTACCCCATTTTTTCCCCGCGGATTTGGACCGGTTACCTTATTTTGGTATTCGAGGTTAAGAAATTCACTTTTCAAATTCACAAAAAAACATTTTGTTTTTCATTTTTGGGGTTCAAAAACCCACAATTTCGGAAATCTTAGAAAACTTATTTGAACAAAATGTCATTTCCTTTCGTTTGACGTTTCTTCTTTGCAATTTTCTGCAAAACTCTATTTTCTACAATTTTCCAAACATTTATCGTTTTTCCACCAAAAGTGGCATGATATGCCGTCATTAAAATGCCATTATCTCCGAAAATACTACAGCAATTGCATTGAGAGTTAGTGATAAGACTTCGACTTGATGCAGCATAAGGTACTGAAAGTTTTACGTTGATATCTATCATAGTTTTCAGGTTATTGAGAACATCCGGGAGGGGCCAGATACTTCTGATAAGGTTTGAGCTAGAAGTACCTATCTCACCTAGGTACCTACCTATAGTTTGTTTTCTTTTGATTGCACAATTGCCATTCAGTTCCTGGCACTAGGTCCAAAAATCAATTTATTGACGCGTTAATTTTGGTGATGCAAAGTGGGCGGAGGTTGTCATAGGCACTGTACTTAAAGGGATATTGTCACTTCGTAGGCCAATATGGAGTTGTTGGTGTTTATCGGTGGAGCGTGTCTGATTTCAACATGCAACATTTGGTTTCCGAAACTTCCCCCATTAGATAAAAAAAAATACATTTGCACCACTCATGATTGGCACACATTCTTAAAATTGGAGTCGCCTCATCACTATTTAGAATCACTTATTTGCGGACTATGATTTGCTTTTGAATATTGCAAACTCAACATCACCATTCCGTCAGTACACTTAATGCGTATACAGTTAATTATATTGTCAACAACCATCGCCTCTTTCATAATAAAACATTAAAACTCACTTTTAATCCGCCCCTGTAGCTCAGTCGGTAGAGCGCTGGGCTTTTGACCTCGCCCGTTAGTGGCAGCCCGGGTTCGAGTCGCTTCGGCGCTCGCTATTTGCCCCTGACTGGTATGTCCTGCGGCCGATGGCAGCGGTCGCACTCAAGGTCAGGTGACGTCAGAGGGTGGGGCGGACCGTGTCTAGGTATGTTGGGGACGTACAACTTTCGCTTCTAAATTCTGCCGGACGCCAGGAATTGCTTGATCGGGTGGTGGGGTCAGGGCCTGCGCAACAAGCTATGCTTAGCGCGGGTCCCGACCCAGGACATCCATCTATTCAAAAACATTAGGAATAAATTTATTCACAATAAACATGAATACAACAGCAATAATGGCTATGGCTCGACTTTGGGGCCGTAGGAGATTTGTGACCAATACCTTATAACACAGAGAGACTTTTAACCCTATTTGTAAAAGGGGGGGGGGGGGCGGATTCCCCCCCCCCCCCCCCCCCCCCCCCCTCCCTCCCCCTCATGTTTTTCTCAGATATCTCCAGAACGGCTGGGAGCAGGCCCATGAAATTTTACGACTTTTCATAGAATTAAACTCCACATTTGGAGTCAAAATTTTGAGTTCTTAACCTGAACAGAGGCGGTTCCAGGGCACAGTTTTGGGTGGGTTCGGAGGCGACATTTGGCGATAATACGGAAATGCGATCTTCACGGTTTCTTCCTAACTGCATCAAGTATGAGGGAGTTACATCGGCTTACGGTGATTGCAACAAGTGCAAATTAGTTGATGTTAATGAAATATCATAAAAATTGCATGGCAGAGGCGGTTTCAGGGGCTTGAAAGGGGGGGGGGGAGTGGGGTTCCAGGAAGTATTCAATGCTTGCCGGGAAGCCAATAGAGAAATGTAAGGGGCATTTATAGCTATCAAGATGTAAAAGATAGCTTCTGCTTCCATTATTTGCATAATTTATTACATATAGAGTTGCAGGGGCGTGTTCAGGAACATGAAAAGGGGAGTGACTGGCATGGTGATGACGATATGCCAGCGATAACGGCGCAATATACGTTTAGCTTATAATAATATATGCACATATGAGACCAGAAAAGGGAATACAGTCATTTTTGCCAGAGGCGCGCTCAGGAATGGAAGAAAGGGGGTCATATTATTGCAAGGAAACTAAGAGGTATGGACGTACTATGACATAACATACTGCAGTTTTTGGGTGAAACACGCACCACAGGCTACTCTACGAACGATTATAAGATAATAGGCGAGTCCAGGTAGGGTAAAAAGGGGGGTAAGCAATGTTAATTGAAGTTGTAAGTAAAATAGTCACTGTTGACTAGTTAGTATCATAATAGCGGATAATATACTTATCAAAAGGTCTTGCACCGCCCCAGTTTGGATCCTGGATACGCCAATGATGAAGTACAACATGCGAAAAGGAACTATCTACGATCAGTAACATATTTATAGTGCTGGGTAGCAACTTGTCTGCGGTTAATACTTTTCCCAATTTTACCCCCTTTTTCACTAACCTGGTACCGCCAATGGCAAAAAAATATGATTTATAATTTTTTTCTAATGTCTCAATCACATACCATTTCATTTATAAAAAACAACATAAATAAATGGTTTTATTACGCATTTACTTCACCCCCATATTGAGTGACCTGTACACGCCTATGATTTTTGAATTTGCAAACGTGACCATCATATATCAATTTCCAATTCAATCTCTATCGATTCCTATTAGTTGTGTTAAAATCGGTCGATAAACATGAAAGCTATGTTGGTCAAAAATACCACTACAATTTGTAGTTTTTGCCCCCCTGTTGCTCCCCTATCCCAAATTTATATTTGTTTTATTATTTATAAATGTAGATCGTGTTGAGGGGAACCAAATACCGTTTCATTTTCGAAAATCGGACGGGGAGATCTCGAGATCTCCGGGGGGGGGGGGGCGGAATCCGCCCCCCCCCCCCCTGTTACAAATAGGGGTAGCCAGGAGTCTGTTACAAATAGGGTTAAAGGTCAAATCTCGGCGAATTCGGTCGCTTTGGCTTTGGGCGGGCGCCAATATCACAGCCAAACTGAATGAGAACGGCCATCATGAATTATGTTACTGAGCACAGCTGGGACCAACGTTTTGGAGTCAGAACAAATGTAAATACCTGCTTTAGGTGCTGCAGGAGCAAGTTTGAGCTTGAGCATACCCGATTATCGATCCCCACCATTCATTGAAGTTGCTTTTTGGAAATCCTCCAGAGGTGGCAATATCCCTTTAAGGATAACAAAAATGGACACAATTATTGACATTTCCCTAAAAACATCTAGTCCTCATGGAAAATGGCCAGTCTCCAAAAATAATCACACCATCTGATGCACAACTGTTACTCCATCCACCTCGGTCACAACTCAAACTGTTTACGTAAGTTTTTTTCTGGACAGATTGAGACGCCATCACGTGGCGACAAATTTCATCAAATATATTTCAGTCATTTTCTTAGGATAACCTATTTAAAATTTCCAAGTTTATATTTTGTAAGTAAATACAAATAATTTTGTAATGTAATTACAGGAAATTATTATGAAAAAGTATTTGTTAACAAAATTATTCACCCATTATGTTATAACAGAAACAGAAAAAAACGTATCCAAATATTGATACAGTATACTCTATCAATATTTTGATACAGTTTTTTTTAATGGATTCAGGTGAGCCAAGGGATACCAAAATTGATGCACTTATGAAGCAATATTGTATCAATTTCTAAGATAATTATTGAACATATAGGTGGCTGAATCAGTATTTCCACAATGCACAATGCACATATTCATGTGCCATTCATCCCATCACTGTTATCCAGTGCTTCACAATTGCCGTTTGTAAATAGATAATTTCCCCAATACCATTTCTATTGGGCTGGATCAAAATATTAACGCGTAAAAAACATTACTATTTGGGCCTAGTGCCAGCAACTGCATTGGGACCTTCGTGAGAATCACATATGCATTTTGTACACACCGCTGTCGCGCGTCCCGAAGGTGGCCGTTCGGGACAGGCCGCCTGACGGCCTGGGAAAAAGTCCTTCCATATTTTGGTTACGTGTTTTTAATGAAGGTTTCCTTCATATTCTTCTTGTTGTAAAGTATTGGGTTGGGGATCTCAAGAGAGTTTATTTACGGTTTACTACAGCACGTTCACCATAAAAAAGACACGTGACCGTGAAGGTAAAAATCCAAGATGGAGGCCAATTCCGCCCCAGGCGGCCTCTCCCGAACGGCCACCGTCCCGACAAGTTATTTCCACAAAAACAACGCGTCATTTTTGACAGCCATTTGCGCCGAAATAGAGTATAGATTGGATTCCAAATTGATACCATATAAAGTGTTCTTCCTACATGTAAAACAAAAACGTTTGTTGGAGCTTCAGTTCCGACTGACAGCTTGCTGGCCGCTATTTTCTCGTCCAGTTGAGTTTTTTAAAGCCCAGATTTGATGGCAAGAGCCATGTTTTCCAAAATGCTCGTGCTTTTAACTGTGAATAGCTGTATTTGTATTACTGCAGTCAACTTTTACATTAAATTGTTAACTCTTTTTTTTTTGGGGGGGGGGGGGCAAAAGACATGTTGTCCCCCCCCCCCTCGAGGCTGTCGGGGGGTGAGGGCATGGCCTGGTTGCCCCCCCCCCCCCTCCTTGGACCCGCCAGTGGATAGGCGACACTCATAGCACTAGGTTTTAATGAAGTAACAATAACCAACTTAAACATCACATTAATTTATAGGTGACGCAAAGCCAATGGCATTGTATCACCTATACACTTTTTGTTGGTGCCTTCAAGACACCAACAAGAAAAAGTTATGGAAGAAACAAACACCAAACTAAGCTTACTTACTTCACTAAAACTAACTACTACTACTTAGGTACCTGTTACCTAAGCAGAGCAAGTGTTCCGGAGATACCTTCCTCTTAAATATCTCACAAAGTCACAACACAACCTTCTTGCACACTGACATTTTGCATGCTAGTGAATCATTAAATGGAAACAGGATTCCAAATTTCCAGTAGCCTCATTTATGCCTCAGATGATTCAAATAAATCAAGACCATTAAGCTCCCATGGGGCCATGGGGGCATATTAATGGCTACAGGCTCGGTCTAATCAAATTCATCAAAATTCCAAATACCCCCAAGCCACGCTAAGGCCACGCTTATTAACATTTAATCATAAGTTTAAAAAAAATGTAATCATTAATCAGCACAAACAAACAATTTACCAATTATATTTCACGTATTTGATGCGTCACAAATGGCGCTGTGCAAACAGCTGATGAATAATAAAACCTATACCCTTTGACGTCGAACAAAAAAATAAAAGCACGTCGTAGTTGACGACGGCTCGCCACAGCTGCCGATACACGTGGCGTGTTTTTCTCATTGCTATTCATGCAAAATTGTTAGTGTCCTGGGAAATTGTAAGAGATTTTGTGCCACTGATTCTCGGAGTTCAAGTTCAAGTTGGCCTTAATGAGAGATACTGACTATTTTTGGGGTGAGAGATTTCGTTATTTTAATATGTGGTTGGCTTCAATCAGGTGAGATGACACGAATCCATGTTAGTATATCTGTGGCTGTGGACTGTGGCTCACTGGTAACTTACAGACCATGCATGACATCAATTTAAATTGCATTGTTTTTGTTACCCTTGTTTGCTCCGAGACCTTAAGACTTAGCTTTGAGGGCCTGCAAGTGAGATTAATTTTCAGTTTGTATATGCCTAGAGCTGTATTTCAGAAAGTTTATTCAGGCAAATTTTGTAAATATCTTCTGTGCAGCGTGATGGCTTGTCATTAACGTCAGCTAGAATCTGACTACCACCCTGTTTGTCCATTTACTAGTGTTTAACCCTTGCCATACTAGGGGGGGCCTGACAGCCCCCTCTGAGGTTTTTCTTGAATAACTGTTTACACATGTGGCGCATCTTGCTAACATTTTCGGTAGCTGAGTTTAAAACAATTATACGTACGCTGCAAAAATTTAATTAATTTATTTGAGTAGTTTGGGAAATAATCATGTTTTGATGACGTCATGTTGGTGGCAAAATGATAAATATTTGAAAAATAGTAGAAAACAGAGTTTTAAAGAAAATTGCAAACACAATTCACCACAGATACAAAATGGTATTCACTTTAAAATGGCAATCTCGGATTTTTAAAACTTTGGGTTTTTGATCCCTAAAATAAAATAAAAAAACTGATTTTAAAAAAATCCCCACAAAATCAAATTTTTCAAATATATTATAAAAAAAAGGAATATATGTGAGAGAACAATTTTTGACGGGAGTGATGCTCCCTAAGTGTAAGAAATTGATCACGTCATTTGTAAAACCCGCGAGTTACTGGGAGGGGGGGCTATTTTTTGTCCCCCCCTCCCGTTATTTTGAAAAAACTCGTACACAAACACCGGAATCGTCACTAAACTTGCAGTACCTTCTCTCACATCAATTTTACATCTGTTAGCAAAAGTAAAAATACGAGGTTATGATAGGTCAACCGGAAATGACGTCAGAGTGACGTCATGTTCTTCGGTTTTTGTTGCAAAATAATGGTTTTTGGAAAACGCTGTCAAATGTACGATATTTGATATAAACTCAATTGTCTTAACTCAAATAACTGACAATAGACCGGGCTATGGAACTGCTATCTCGGATTTTTTAGTCTTTTTCATTCAAAATTATTAGAAATCCAAATACATTTGTTATTGTTTTAACAAAATTTTCAAGACAAAATCAGAATTATCCAAAAATCGGAAAATATGTGATTAAGACGTGATCGATGAATATGTGAACCAAATTTGAAGTCGATATCTTCAAAAATGACTGACTTATGACCTTTAACCCGCGCGGCGCTGGGGTCTCCATCCGAACGTGCGGTGCTGGGGGTAAATTTTACCCCCCCCCCCTCGTATCTTCCGAACCAATAACCGCAGCGAGACGCACAAGGCGGAGATCGAAATCTCTCAGTGAGAAGAATCTAATGCATGTCCGACATTATCAAAATAAGGTCACATGTCAGGTCACGGTCAGGTCAAGTGTCAAAATTTAAGTATTTGGGTTTTTGGGCTATACTTTCCATCCAAAGCCTTGTATTGCAACTATTATCTCACAAAGTGCTCCCAAATGTATAATGCATCTCCCGCATAAGTGAGAGTGAAATTTTAAGCAAAGGTCAAGGTCAAGGTCAGGCCATTAAAGGTCACAGGTCTACGAAAGCCATGCTACACATGTTGTATAGGCTATTTTACACGTATAATTCGATAGAAGCAGCCATTTTCACAGCCTGACACCATATAATCGCCCTAAGGTCAAGGTCAGGTCACAATAAGGTCAAAATTTGAAATTGATTAATCTAAATAAACATTGCATGTTTCTAGACTAGTTTTGTCTTCGAAATACAGTGGTGGCATTTATGTGTCTGTATCTGGTCAGTAAAAGCCAAAAAACGCAATTAAAAAAATGAGGTCATGAGTTACTTATTCTTAGAGAGCCCTAAGTCAGTCAAAAATAAAGAAATTCCTTTGAAATTTGGTTTGAACATCGTTCATACTCGGTTCTCTAATATATCTTCCGGTTTTTTGAAAATCAACAAACAAAAAACTTTTGTGGAAATTCTTCCCCAAAAATCATTTTTTTGCATTTTTGGGGGTCAAAAACCCAAAATTCTGAACATCCGAGATAGCCATGTTAAAGACACTGTTATTTCCTTTCTTTTGACGCCTTTTATTTGCGATTTGCATCAACATGCTATTTTCTACGACTTGTCAAACATTTAACGTTTTTTCACCAAAATGACATGACATGACGTCACTAAAACGTCATTATCTCTTCAAAATTTTCACGAATTTCAACAAATTTGTAACCCAAGATGTAGAATTGATCCACCATAAGGTACCGCAAGTTTCACTTCGATATCTGTCATATTTTTCAAGTTATGGAGAAAATCCAGGAGGGGGGGTAAAATTTACCCCCCAGCGCCGCGCGGGTTAAATGACAAAAATCGACCAAATCTCACAGGGTTACTCTGCATAAAAAAGCATTTCCGTTTTTGCTTTTTACTTCTATTTATATGGAACAAACAATGTTCTAAGGCACTTTTTCGCGTTCTAGACGAAAGACAAACCCATAAACATGTGTTACAACGCCTAATGACCGTAATCTGTAGTTTGCCCTCGTGACCTCGGATGACCTTGACCTGACCCAAGGTCATAAACAGCATAGAAGGTACTTAGAAGTGTCAGACACACGAATCATACCAATTTATCGACAGCTTATGCGTTGAATATCGCAATTGTGCGCGACAATTCCATCCATCGAGACCTTACGACACGGTTAAACATTTTGTACTTGACCTGACCTGTGACGTCATCGGTGACCCCGAGATCAACAATATTATGTTTCCGTCGATAAATTTCCAAGGGCTATCGAATGCTGTTTGAATTTTTACATTCGGTCCAGTAGTTTCGGAGATCCGAGGGGGGTGGGGGGATAGACCCCCCAGTACGTCGCGTTATGAGTTATTTTTATTATTTTTTTGACAAGATACGAACAAATAATTATCTTTCCTGTATTTCTGAGCCAAAACTGGTCTAGTAACATGCCTTTTTATTTACATTTATTAATTTCTCATTTTGAGGTTTTCTGAAGGGCAAAATCGCTGTTTTGGACGTGGTAAATCCGAGGTCATTCACTTGACCTGGAAGGTCACCCGCTCACCTGAAACCTACAAATTGCATATTGTTAGATTCCTCTCATGACAGGCAACACGCTGGTTCTTACTGCATTGCTCTAAATTGCTTGGTTTGGAAGTTAACAGGGGGGCTGTCAGCCCCCCCCCCCCCCCCTCCCGTAGTGCGAAGGTGAAAAAAACTCCCGTAGGGCGAGGGTTAAAATGCCATTGTTAATGCTTGATTACTTTGACACTTTGATATTCTTTCTGTGGCTTATTTATGAATCGTGTAGGTACTAGGTAGTAGGTATTAGGTAACCATGCATTTCATTCATGCTTATTTATTTTCCTACATCCATCCTACATCAAGGTATTGGCAGTTTTGACCTGTTGCTGTTCTAGCAATGTTCTAAAATATAAATGTTGTAGCAAAGTATATTTTTAAGATACAAATTAAATAACTATTTCATATGTTGAAGTTGTGAAAATGTATCTTGTAAAATGTATCGTGACCAAGCTGGGACTCAAATTGACCTGGCTGCTAGCACGCCGTGACCTCTGAACTAGGTCTTCCACCGTGACCGGAGCCGTGACCGGAGCCGTGACCAAGAAATTTGCATTTTCTGAATCTCTATTCCAAAGCCCACAAGAACCGGATGCAGAGAAAACTAAGTCTTTCGTGGCGACAGTATATGGACTCTGGAGGTCACCAAACATGTGCCCCAGGCCCCCAAACTTCACAGAATAAAGGAGGAGATAAAGAGGTTGGGGTGATACTACCTCCACGTTCATTGACAATAGCTTTCTTACTTCTACGTTTCAATATCTCTGGAAGAAGATATCATTTGGAGTTTCTTGCATAAAGTATAAATGTATACGGCATTGTCGTGTGTTACCTGTTTTAAGATTAAATGTCCCGTGGCATTGCAGTTTATTTTGTGTGTTGTTGCTTTTCCCTGGCAATATTCCCTTCTTCGATATGAATGTAGTCCAGTCAGGCAATATTCCCTGGCTGGATACCAATGTAGCGATCTTTGTGTTCCTGCTTACTCTGAATGACCGGCAGACTGAACGCCATGGTGAACCAGCATGTGCAGGAGCTGATGAAGCCGCGAATTCCAGTCCATCACCTCCGTGAGCTCCGTGTGGCTGCGAGCCGTCAGCATCCCGCCCGAGACCAGCCTCTGCACGCGTCAAGTTCTCTGGTAAGTGAAGGCTTAGGGTGCGTCAATCCCGACAAATGTCGCAAATGTTTCGGGTTTCGCACTTTTCCCATGATTGTGTCCATGCCAATTACAACCATGCCGGGGTAGTTTTCATGTGGGATTTTCTGAAACCTGGACTAATTTTATTTGAAAATTGTAGTTTTGTTTTGCCATTGACCTATACCTAATGGCAGCCTGGATAGAAAGTTATTCTATGACCACACCAAATCGAGTGACTGGTTACCTATACATTGTAATTGTAATTGTAATTGTAATTGTAATTGTAATTGTAATTGTAATTGTGTACAGATCATCCGCTGGGCAGCATTTGAAACACTGCAGAGCTACCCATATGTATGCGCCACGAGATAAGCTGAAAAGTGACTAGTCGTTCAGACATATTTCATACATATTCCTCGATATTTTACATTGCTTTCCGTTCGGGTCGCTTTGGGCAAACACGAAAGGACAATTCATCCGTGCCGCTGTCTTCTCACTTCTTGTTCAGAGTAGCCTTGCAGGCGCGGATCCAGGATTTCGGTAAAGGGGGGGGGGGCGCCACATAGTGGTCGCCGTCAGCGAAATGCTATTGACCGGGGGAGGGGGAAGTGGAGCGTCTGGGCGCGGCCCGAGGCTCAGGGGGGGGGGGGGGTCCTAGCGCCCCCTGGATCAGCGCCTGCCTTGTGAGCCGTACTGCATTTGTTTGCGGCTGCTCTCAACTCTTTGAAGGAGTTGAGAGCAGCCGCAAACTTCTGAACCCCGCTTTAGCCAAGCTAAGTAGATGTCGGATAGCTCTGTTGTTTTGTGTATTTTTTGAGGAACCACATTATATTTAGATATAAGGATTAGATATTTAGTTTTGTGGATCGTTTAGGTATTATTTTTAAGCATTCACAGTTAGCTGTTACCTCTTACTTGCTTTTTAAAGGACTTTTCATTCTAGCTTGTGTGCGCCAAAATTGTCTTGGTCTTATTTTTGTGTTATTAGTTGCAGGGTTGGATAAGTAGATATTTTAGAAAATTAGGGATAATTAAGGTGTATTTAGTATTCAGTTTATTTAAGGATTAGATATTTAGTCTAGTATTAGGTGCACTCATAGCTGATTTGTGTCACTAGCTTTACCTAGATCTAGTTAAGGTTTAGAAGAAGAAAAAAAAAGAAGTTAAGTTAAGTTAGTAAAGTATTGAAAAGTGCATAGTACCTAAGTTATATACCTAAGTTACTAGTGTATTCAAATGAGCATGACTAGGATGCAGGCGAAGGTAGCAGAGCTAGAGGCCCTCCAGGCTAGAGTAGCGGAGCTTGAGGCGCAGTTAAGTAAGTGTAGGTGTAGAGATGAGCCGCAGGAGGGTGTAGCTCCTGACCAAGGAACGTATGCGCAGATCGTGGTTAGGGGGTCAGAAAAGGAGCCTACAGGATCAGGGACCAGTGGTAGTTCTGATAGGGGCATAAGGGAGGAGGATAAGGCAAAGGTGGATAGTGCGGCTGGGGTTTGGAAGTGTGTTGGAGGGTCACGTTTCTGGAGACTCAACATTGTTGAAAGTAATGCTAGGGCCACAGACAGTAAGGATGAGGAGGGGTGCTGGGTAATGGAGGGTGGTAGCAGAATCTGGAGGAGGAAGAGGGAAGGGGATCAGGAGGGATGGACAAAAGTTCAGGGTAGAGTCAGGCAGTACAGCCCCAGGGAACATCAGCAGGTTACAATAGCAAATAGGTTCAGTGCGTTAGTCAGCAGCTGAAAGTGACAGGGAAGAGATTCAGCATTTAGTGGTTGGGGACTCAAGGGTAAGGCCCTTAAGGCGAACATTCTGTGGGAAGAGGGACAGATGTATAGTCAAACCGGGGGCAAGAGTAGTTGATATGGGCCCTGTCATTGAGGCAGAACTTGGTAGGAGTAGCCCGGAGACAGTTATAATACAGGTGGGGGTGAACAACATAGGACCTAGGCAGAGTGTGAGAATAGTAGCGGAGTACCGGAGCCTGCTGCAGAGGTTGAAGGAGTCCAGGAAACCAGTCATTGTGACTGGCATCCTCCCTCACTGTGGAGCCAGTGAGGAGTGGTACTCGAGAGCTCTGTCTGTGAACAGCTCAGTTCAGAACTTATGTTCAGCTATGGGGCTTAGTTATGTAGACTTATGGGATCAGTTCTATGAGTGGCATAGGTACTATATGAAGGATGGGCTTCACTTATCGGATGAGGGGCAAGGGCTTTGGGAGATGCCTACAGAAGTGTCATTCAGGGAAACTAGGTAGGAGGGGGGGGGGGGGGGTTCAGGGACGCTAGTACTAGGGCATCAGGAAGTAAGCATTGGTAGAAGTTCATGTCAGAATAGGACAGTAGATCATAATTCCCTCAGAATTAGTAGAGTCAGCTCAAAGTATAAGATCACATGTGTGTTGCTGAATGCCCAAAGTATTAGGTCTAAATTTGATGAGTTTGAGTGTTATGTTGCCCTTGAAAAGCCTGATATCATTTGTGTAACCGAGACATGGGTTAGTGAGGGGTATAATAGGGATAGGCTACAGGATTTCGAGTTACAAGGGTATAACATGTTCTCATACTGCAGAGAATCACGGCAGGGAGGCGGAGTGTTTGTATATGTAAATAGCTTGTACTGCACTACTAGAGTTGATGATTCTAGTAAAGTAAAAGAAGTAGAATCAATCTGGCTTGACATTAAAATTGGTACAGGAAACAGAGGAAGGTTGAGGATAGGTGCATTTTACAGACCAGGGAATCTTCCAAGGAACTCCCAAGCTGAAACAGACCAAGATATTTGTGAGGAAATACGTAGGAACTTTCGGGCTCAGTGTCTTATTATGGGAGATTTTAACGTAAGAGGATACGAAAGTATAGCAGAGGAAACAAATGAGTGTAGGTTGTATAGACAAATCTTTGAAGAGGAGCTTTTCATGCATCAGTTTGTAACAGAGCCAACCAGACATTGCTCCATTCTAGACCTTGTATTCTCAGACAACAGTGATCTAGTTAGTGACATAAGTATTTGTGCAGGTCTAGGAACCAGTGATCACAATATGGTTAAATTCAATATCTCATCAGAAATGAGGCCCAAAGATAACCTTATTATGGTTCCAAACTTCAGCCGGGCTGATTTTGATGGTATTAGAAATGACCTCGCACAGATAAAATGGAACGTTGAGTTGGCAGGTTTAGATGCATGTGAGGCCTGGAATGTTTTCAAAGCTAGATTAAGCCAAATTCAAAATCGGCATATACCCCTCAGGCACAAACGTAACAGAACCAAGGGCAATCCAGTTTGGCTTACCCCAGAAGTAAGGAGTGCTATACAAGCTAGAATAAGTGCAATTGGCATTTTGAAGGGATCTTCACTAGATATAAATCAGAAGGCCTACCAGAATGCAAGAAATTCAGTTAAGAAAAAGGTCAGAGCAGCTAAAAGGGCAAAGGAACTTGATTTAGCTAGACATTGTAATGCAGATAGTAAGAAATTCTTCAGTTTTTATAAGTTAAGTACAGTTTCCAAAAATATAGGTCCATTTAAGGTAGATGATGTGTTAGTTAGCAAGGACAGTGAAATGGTTGAAGTGCTTAATGATCAGTTTCAATCTGTCTTTACTATCGAGGACCAGAGTAGTATTGCAGCACTTCAGCCTGAGCCAGAGACAGAGGAGACTATAGGAGAGCTAGGTGGCATAAGTAGTGAATTTGTTCTAGAATATCTAAAGAAAGTAAGGCCTAACAAGGCAGAAGGAGATGAAATTTGAAATTTGCAGACGATCTAAAAGTTGTCAGGATTATTAGAGGAAAACATGATCAGGATGTTTTTCAATCAGATCTGGACAAGCTAGTTGAGTGGTCTGAAGCATGGCAGATGAAATTCAATTTGAGTAAATGTAAGATTATGCACGCTGGACGGGTTAGCAGTAAACATAGGTATGAAATGGGTGGGCAGAAAATGGAGCAGATTGAAAAGGAAAGAGATTTAGGTGTCGTGGTAAACAATAGACTATCAGCGTCAGACCAGGTTGTAGAAGCTAGGAAAAAGGCACTTAGAATACTAGGGGCCATTAACAGAAATGTTTCCTACAAGAGTGAAAAGGTAATAACAAAACTGTATTGTGCATACGTTAGACCACATTTGGAGTATTGTGCACAAGCCTGGTCTCCAACATATGAGAAAGATTGCTGGTTGTTAGAAAGAGTTCAAAAAAGGGCAACAAAAATGGTTAATTGTCTTGGTAGTTTACCTTATGAAGATAGATTAAAGAAATTGGGTATGTTTTCACTTAGATATAGAAGGCTAAGAGGAGATCTAATTGAAGTCTTCAAATTTGTAAATAGTCAGCATTCTGGATATTTAAAGGGTATGCTTGAGTTCAATAGGGAAAATCGAGGTAGAGGTCATCAGCATAAACTCATTATGAAACAAAGTAGGACTGGGCTACGACAGTCATTTTTCAGTAGAAGGGTTGTAGGACATTGGAATATGCTACCAGGGGATGTCGCTGATGCAGTGACACTTGCTTCCTTCAAAATTAGATTAGATAAATACTTTACAGAGAAGGGATTAGTTCATAAATACTCGTGGGATTAGCCTTTTTTATGCAGGTAGAGTAAGGTGATTTGAAGGGGCGAGACTGGTGGAGGGGGGGTGGGGGTGGGTGTGGGTGTGGGTGGGGTGGGGTGCAACCTCGGATGGGCCCAAGAGGCTCTTTGTTGCACTTTTCTTTTATGTCTTTATGTCTTTATGAGTCACTCACGCTTCGTATCACTCTTTGTCCGGATCTTGAAGTATTCATTGATCAGCTTAACCCCGCGTTCAGCTACATCGTTGGTGATATTTGCAGTCACGTTGAAGTCCCTCGCCTTGGTGAAGTCTGCGCAACCAGCCCACTCCGCCGGCGGGAGCTGCAGCCAGCTGCAGCTGAGGTCAAGGATGTCGAAAAACATGTAATCCCGCTCTCGCACCAGGTCCGACAGCTGGGTCTCCGGCGTCACCTTGGGGAAGACAGGCGGCTGGGCCGGTGGCGGAGCCCATGGCTGCCACAGGGGTGGTAAAAGTGTTTGGAGTGGCCCCGACCAAAAGTGGCACAGGAAAAAATTACACCAGCTCAGCTGCGGTCAATTTTTTACTTCACACGAATACCCTAATACCTGGCTGCATGCTCACATCATCCTTATATTTTAAAACCAAACAAAGATCTAACTCTCACTGAAAGAAAGCTACAGGTCAATATCACTGACCAGGTGTTACCACAAAATATGTGAGTGAATGATGCGAGAAAGACTGCTGTATTTTATAAAATCAATAAATATTATATCAAACACCCAATCAGGCTTCTTGCCAGAACGAAACACAACTGACAATCTGGTTAAACTCACAGCCGATATCCAAAATAAAAAAATCGCACTTCAAGCAACACACTCAGCAGCACTCTTCCTTGACCTAAAACAAGCCTACGACTCACTCAACATTGCAACACTGCATACTTGACCATATACACCAAATGGACATCACTATACACCTAGCACACTATACCTTAACCATAAGATAATAGTTCAGTAATTCACCTCCCCAGTTATTGGTGTTCTTGAGGTCCCAAATAAAAGAAAAGAGATATAACTATACAAATGACTTGAGTCTCAAAATTCGGAAAATAGTAGACAAAATAGTCACTATATTTCGGCACAAACCTTCATCAGGTGACATCACTGATTCATCAGTCACCTGATTAAGGTTTGCGCCGAAATATAGTGACACTTTTTCGACTATTTTCCGGATTTTGAGACTGAAATAATTTGTATCATAATTTAATTAGGACAAGTCTCAAACAAAGGTTAAACTTCATTGATAAAAGCAGAGAGTATTATTACAACAAACATAAAAGTGTAACAGTAATACCAAAGCTATGACGTCACCAAACACGATACATAATCAAACCTGACCTAACTTTTACAACAATTACGGTTGCAGGGAACGTTTAGAACGCTCCGCTCACATTCGCTCGCTGGCCGCTGCGCTGCGGAACCTAACTCAGACCCCACAGACCATCTTGTAGACAGTCAAAGATAGCCCACTTTTCAGTCTGTCGTAATATTACCGTCAGCTGACTACTCTTATGTTATGCACATTATGACAGCATGGTATGACGTCACATCATCATATGGTAACATCAGAAAGGCAGCAGCATTGTGCACCACAGTTAATTTTTCCATATTTCTTCTGACGAAGCCATTATTATTAATGGGTTAGGTTAGTTTTTGTGTTAGGTCAAGTTTAGTTTAATGGCTTTGTCGGAAGAAATATAGAAATTGTGTTGTGGTGCACAATGCCAAAATGTATTCTGACAAAGCTGTGACTATAATGAATAGCTTAGGTTAGGTTTTGTTTAGTTTAACGGCTTCGTCAGAAGAAATATGGAAATACCGCTGTGGTGCACAATGCCGCTGCTTTTCTGATGTTACAATATGCTGCCATACTGTGCATAGCACGGCACACTGACAGGTACCTTAGTCAATGATTACCAATAATTTCACAAGTTGGTCAAAATACAGTGAAACTAGTGATTTCACAACCATTGTGAATATTAACAGCAATTTTAAACGATTTGCAATGTTCGACTAAGATATTTATCGAAATGAAAACTTATGCCTAAAAATATGAGGAAGATGAGGAACAAAAATATACAGATGAAGATAATGTAATATACTTTTAATCACACGGAACATTTCAACCACTTTAACTAAATTTCCACTTACGATTTCACAATATGGACACGTTTGTCAATTGATAAAACCCTATAATAACCGTCTATACGGTTCACCGTGAATCATACTCCGTATCGACATGAACGAACGACATGACAAACTCAAAGTTGCATTACAATAGTGCCAGTGCGACAGAACGAGAGAATCAACTGTCATGATTGCGCCATAAACGACGCAATTTCGCAAAAAAAAATACTTCTGGATAGTCACGCTGAATGAACCGGATTTTCTACTATTTGTAGTAGAACTCTCAAAGTCCCGCTGGTAAAACAGTGAAATCCACTGTCCTGACAGTAGACTCACTCCATTGAAAATGCACAAGGGAGGACCCCGGGGCCGGCGCCGGGGTACAATATCAACTGTCGACTAGATAACTGGTATATATTTTTTCGTCGGAATATGGGTGATTTCCGTCGCGGTAGTGCGGACTGTTTCTCGCCTATCAGGACAATGCAACCACCACCTTGTTTAGAGTAAAAATGACCGCAGTTATTTTTTCCTGATGAGCAGTTTCAGGCGAAGTAGATGTCACCATTGATTCCACCGAAATTGAGCAGATCATAATAATTATACGATCGGAACAACAATCCGTTTCTGACTGCACAGAAGACAACATAATGTGTGTGGGCGCCACAATGCATGCTGAATGCACAATTGTAGAGAAGGCGGAAGGTACCCCCCCCCCCCCCGCAGTTGCTATGGTACACACTAAGGCTCGGCTTCTTTCTCCTCTAGCGTATGTTTGACGGCGAATTAAGAAACGACCATATATGCATTCAAACCGCATTACTGAGAGCTTCAAATCAGGGTTGGCAGTGGGTGTCAAAAAGTGTTTTTTGCCACTGGTTTTTACAGGTTGAAACCGGCTAGCAAAAAACCCATGTGGCAAAAAATGGCAAAAAGTGTCAAAAGCTCCAATGAATCAAATCTGATAATTGTTTTCTACCAGATCAATTTAAACATTCTAGTGCATAGCTCAACCTATTTAAGTAGGCTTTGTTTTGTTTCTTTCCTAGTTCCATTGAAAATTAAAGTATTTGTCACAACATATGTGTGGCTTGATTGTAGTGTAAGGAGCCGGCGCCACGAGATCCGCCACAGCGACGGAGTGGGCGCGACCGTCGGCCGCCCCGATGTCTGTGTTGCGAAGATTGTGTTTAAGTTCAGTTGTGTTGATTGTTCTTATGTAAGTCGTGATGATCTTTGAGGTTATGGGGTGAGTGTGGCGAGAAATGGATGCTTCAGTTTACTCGTGGTATGGGTGATCATGATGATCAGGGAAGGGTGTGGATGTGTGTTATGTAAGTACTGAGTGGCCGCGCGGGGCGGGAGGTTCTCGTCGCCGCGCCAAGGCGGTCCGGCGCCGGTGTCAGCTTCTGGGAGCGAATGGGATGGTCGGGTTAGACATAAGACATAAAAGAAAAGTGCAACAAAGAGCCTCTTGGGCCCATCCGAGGTTGCACCCCCCCCCCCCCCATCCCCCCCCCCCCCCCCCTCCACCAGTCTCGCCCCTTCAAATCACCTTACTCTACCTGCATAAAAGAAGGCTAATCCCACGAGTATTTATGAACTAATCCCTTCTCTGTAAAGTATTTATCTAATCTAATTTTGAAGGAAGCAAGTGTCACTGCATCAGCGACATCCCCTGGTAGCATATTCCAATGTCCTACAACCCTTCTACTGAAAAATGACTGTCGTAGCCTAGTCCTACTTTGTTTCATAATGAGTTTATGCTGATGACCTCTACCTCGATTTTCCCTATTGAACTCAAACATACCCTTTAAATATCCAGAATGCTGACTATTTACAAATTTGAAGACTTCAATTAGATCTCCTCTTAGCCTTCTATATCTAAGTGAAAACATACCCAATTTCCTTAATCTATCTTCATAAGGTAAACTACCAAGACAATTAATCATTTTTGTTGCCCTTTTTTGAACTCTTTCTAACAACCAGCAATCTTTCTCATATGTTGGAGACCAGGCTTGTACACAATACTCCAAATGTGGTCTAACGTATGCACAATACAGTTTTGTTATTACCTTTTCACTCTTGTAGGAAACATTTCTGTTAATGGCCCCTAGCATTCTAAGTGCCTTTTTCCTAGCTTCTACAACCTGGTCTGACGCTGATAGTCTATTGTTTACCACGACACCTAAATCTCTTTCCTTTTCAATCTGCTCCATTTTCTGCCCACCCATTTCATACCTATGTTTACTGCTAACCCGTCCAGCGTGCATAATCTTACATTTACTCAAATTGAATTTCATCTGCCATGCTTCAGACCACTCAACTAGCTTGTCCAGATCTGATTGAAAAACATCCTGATCATGTTTTCCTCTAATAATCCTGACAACTTTTAGATCGTCTGCAAATTTCAAGACTTTGCTGTCTATACTGTTCTCAATTGCATTCACAAATATTATAAAAAGCAATGGGCCCAGGACTGAGCCCTGTGGAACCCCACTGAGAACCTCCTTCCATTGTGATTGGCACCCATTCAATATAACCCTTTGCTGGCGTCCTGAAAGCCACGTTTCTATCCAATCCAGAATCTTGCCCCTGATCCCATGAATTTTAAGTTGCAACCCCAGTCTTGTATGGGGGACTTTGTCAAATGCTTTACTGAAATCAAGAAAAGCTACATCTAGCTGTTTACCCTGATCAACGCTATCTGTTGCAACATCCAAAAACTCCAGAAGATTAGTTAAACAAGAACGGCCCTTCCTAAAGCCATGCTGTGTATCTTTGATGAGTTCATTTTGCTCCAAGAATTCAACAATCTTATCTTTGATGATTGATTCAAGCACCTTGCAGACTAATGAGGTCAGACTAACTGGTCTATAGTTTTCCTCTTTACTTCTATCTCCCTTTTTATGAATAGGAACAACATTTGCTCTTTTCCAATCAAGTGGAATTTTACTATCTGCAAGTGATTTAGAAAATATTATGGCTAATGGAACCGACAACTCCCTTTCAGATTCTCTTAAAAGTCTAGCATGGATTTCATCAGGTCCTTCTGCCTTGTTAGGCCTTACTTTCTTTAGATATTCTAGAACAAGTTCACTACTTATGCCACCTAGCTCTCCTATAGTCTCCTCTGTCTCTAGCTCAGGCTGAAGTGCTGCAATACTACTCTGGTCCTCGATAGTAAAGACAGATTGAAACTGATCATTAAGCACTTCAACCATTTCACTGTCCTTGCTAACTAACACATCATCTACCTTAAATGGACCTATATTTTTGGAAACTGTACTTAACTTATAAAAACTGAAGAACTTCTTACTATCTGCATTACAATGTCTAGCTAAATCAAGTTCCTTTGCCCTTTTAGCTGCTCTGACCTTTTTCTTAACTGAATTTCTTGCATTCTGGTAGGCCTTCTGATTTATATCTAGTGAAGATCCCTTCAAAATGCCAAATGCACTTATTTTAGCTTGTATAGCACTCCTTACTTCTGGGGTAAGCCAAACTGGATTGCCCTTGGTTCTGTTACGTTTGTGCCTGAGGGGTATATGCCGATTTTGAATTTGGCTTAATCTAGCTTTGAAAACAGTCCAGGCCTCACATGCATCTAAACCTGCCAACTCAACGTTCCATTTTACCTGTGCGAGGTCATTTCTAATACCATCAAAATCAGCCCGGCTGAAGTTTGGAACCATAATAAGGTTATCTTTGGGCCTCCTTTCTGATGAGATATTGAATTTAACCATATTGTGATCACTGGTTCCTAGACCTGCACAAATACTTATGTCACTAACTAGATCACTGTTGTCTGAGAATACAAGGTCTAGAATGGAGCAATGTCTGGTTGGCTCTGTTACAAACTGATGCATGAAAAGCTCCTCTTCAAAGATTTGCCTATACAACCTACACTCATTTGTTTCCTCTGCTATACTTTCGTATCCTCTTAAGTTAAAATCTCCCATAATAAGACACTGAGCCCGAAAGTTCCTACGTATTTCCTCACAAATATCTTGGTCTGTTTCAGCTTGGGAGTTCCTTGGAAGATTCCCTGGTCTGTAAAATGCACCTATCCTCAACCTTCCTCTGTTTCCTGTACCAATTTTAATGTCAAGCCAGATTGATTCTACTTCTTTTACTTTACTAGAATCATCAACTCTAGTAGTGCAGTACAAGCTATTTACATATACAATCCTGGGTTGCGTCAGGATGAGTTGTGGAGCTGTCGCGGGTCGTGGCCCGGATATGTGATGAGGATGCGTAAGATGCGCGCTGAGTCAGCGGCGGCGTGCCGTGCAGTCGTGGCTCGCAGTGTAGATGATATGTGTGATATGTGATGAGGCTTTGTGAGATGCAGCGTAGGGGCGGCGGCCGGCGGCGGCACGCCGTGCGGCGGCGAGTCGGGCACAAAGAGGGGATACGCACGGTTGTCGGTGGTGTCGGTGGTGGTGATGTTTGAGGCTGAGCGTGGGCAATAAGACCAGTCGAAGGATTTGTGTTTTGGACACTACAATATGTCTTTAACCCGCGCACTAGACGGGGGGGGGGGGCGAAATCCGCCAACCCCTCCTGTATTTTTTATAAAATATCTCCTCATTTTACCGGTCGATGTGCATCATTTTTGGTGTACCTGCCTACACAAATGAACGGCGCGTCGTCTTAAGTATCAATAATAAAAATCGGCCGAAAACATTTTGAGTTATAGGCCATCACATTTATTTTTTAAAAAATATTCAAAATGACTGCAATGAAATGTTGCTATGCAAATGACCTGAGGTCAAATGCAACTACTATCATCCCTACTGTATCATTAGACTTTCCAACAAATCATTTCAGCCTATGTTATGGGTATATACAATATACATGCAATCACTGCGTTCCATAACAATGCCAAGCCAAGGAAAGCACTCATAGTGATTTTTCCAGGATAGGACATGATGACATGACATGAACACACGACCGCGATCCAAATTTAGGCTGACAAATTTAGCCTGACATCTCGCATGTCATGCTAAACAGGATTCACGGAAACCGTGTAATTATATTAAAAAAACTTCGCGTGGCCCAAATGTTGCACAGATCTTCCCCTACCTGTAGATGCCTACATTATTAACACGCGCCCCCTGGTATATTCAGTCGACTAGATTCTGACCCCTCGTTATCTTTGGAACCAATAACCACAGCGACACTCGCAAGACGGCAATCGAAAGCTCTCAATGAGACGCATCTCAAGCATTAGCTACATTTTCCAAATAGGGTCACAGGTCAGGTCACGGTCAGGTCAAAGGTCAAAATCGAAGCATTTGAGTTGTTGGACCATACTTTCCATTCAAAGCCTTATATTGCGACTATTATCGCACACAGTGTTCTCAAAGGTATAATAAATATACCGCCTAAGCGAAAAATAAATTTAAACAAAGGCCAAGGTCAAGGTTAGGTCACAAAAGGTCACTAATAGCAAAAGGTCTACGAAAGTCATGAGACACATGGTTTATGGGTTATTTTACACGTATAATTCGATAGTAGTAGCCATTTTCACGTCGTTTTTATGTGCGTTAGATAAGCAGAAAATGATTCTTATTGGAAGGCGTACATGGTTCCATAAAACAATTTCTTGGGAAAATATTTGACTCAATTTAACCGAAACGATATGAATAGACAAGACCTTTGACATCACAGTTATGTCTCATCTGTTGAAAGAACTGTTTTAGAAATGCTTAAAATTGCGACCCGAATACCACCTATTCTCCCATTTATAGTGTCAAAGGACCCTTCCAGGCGTGACATCTGCTGTTCTGAATAGCCTTGCCAGGCCTGCGAAGGCTCTAATCGATCTGAGAGGGTCATTCCCGGTCTGAGAATGCCCTCTTGCGATCAGAGTGGGCCCTCCGTGTGTTTGAAAGGGCTCTATGCATGCATGAGAGGGTCCTAAATAGGGATGCAAATTTCAGGACCACGGAGCCGGCGCCGGGCCTAAATTCAGGCCCGGCGTGACTGAAGCCGTCTAAACTCAGGCTTGCCGTTCTCATGCCGGGCTCAGCACAAGTTCGGGGGTTAAAATACTCTTTAATGTATAATAGAGTTAAGACAATGCCCCGTTTCCGCCTGGCTGTTGCACGGCGGCTCTTCCCCTATAGGAAAGAGCCGCCGTGCCGCGGCATGTGACAGACTCTGCGTCCCGGCTGCAATTGCGACAGCACTTTTCGAAATGACCTAAAATGTGCCGTGTATATATCTTATTTCGTGTGTGTGTGTGTGTGTGTGTGTGTGTGTGTGTGTGTGTGTGTGTGTGTGTGTGTGTGTGTGTGTGTGTGTGTGTGTGTGTGTGTGTGTCTGTGTCTGTATGTGTGTGTGTGTGTGTGTGTGTGTGTGTGTGTGTGTGTGTGTGTGTGTGTGTGTGTGTGTGTGTGTGTGTGTGTGTGTGTGTGTGTGTGTGTGTGTGTGTGTGTGTGTGTGTGTATGTAGGTGTGTGTGTGTGTGTGTGTGTGTGTGTGTGTGTGTGTGTGTGTGTGTGTGTGTGTGTGTGTGTGTGTGTGTGTGTGTGTGTGTGTGTGTGTGTGTGTGTGTGTGTGTGTGTGTGTGTGTGTGTGTGTGTGTGTGTGTGTGTGTGTGTGTGTGTGTGTGTGTGTGTGTGTGTGTGTGTGTGTGTGTGTGTGTGTGTGTGTGTGTGTGTGTGTGTGTGTGTGTGTGTGTGTGTGTGTGTGTGTGTGTGTGTGTGTGTGTGTGTGTGTGTGTGTGTGTGTGTGTGTGTGTGTGTGTGTGTGTGTGTGTGTGTGTGTGTGTGTGTGTGTGTGTGTGTGTGTGTGTGTGTGTGTGTGTGTGTGTGTGTGTGTGTGTGTGTGTGTGTGTGTGTGTGTGTGTGTGTGTGTGTGTGTGTGTGTGTGTGTGTGTGTGTGTGTGTGTGTGTGTGTGTGTGTGTGTGTGTGTGTGTGTGTGTGTGTGTGTGTGTGTGTGTGTGTGTGTGTGTGTGTGTGTGTGTGTGTGTGTGTGTGTGTGTGTGTATGTGTGTGTGTGTGTGTGTGTGTGTGTGTGTGTGTGTGTGTGTGTGTGTGTGTGTGTATGTGTGTGTGTGTGTGTGTGTGTGTGTGTGTGTGTGTGTGTGTGTGTGTGTGTGTATGTGTGTGTGTGTGTGTGTGTGTGTGTGTGTGTGTGTGTGTGTGTGTGTGTGTGTGTGTGTGTGTGTGTCTGTGTGTGTCTGTGTGTGTCTGTGTGTGTCTATGTGTGTCTGTGTGTGTCTGTGTGTGTCTGTGTGTGCCTGTGTGTGTCTGTGTGTGTCTGTGTGTGTCTGTGTGTGTCTGTGTGTGTCTGTGTGTGTCTGTGTGTGTCTGTGTGTGTCTGTGTGTGTCTGTGTGTGTCTGTGTGTGTCTGTGTGTATCTGTGTGTGTCTGTGTGTGTCTGTGTGTGTCTGTGTGTTTCTGTGTGTGTCTGTGTGTGTCTGTGTGTGTCTGTGTGTGTCTGTGTGTGTCTGTGTGTGTCTGTGTGTCTGTGTGTCTGTGTGTCTGTGTGTCTGTGTGTCTGTGTGTCTGTGTGTGTGTTGTGATTACCTGCATGTATTGACTGTGCCGTAATAGCCACTTGTGGACAAGCCCATGATAATTGAACAATAAACAATGAACATGCATATTGCTGGCTGCCGGGCCTCGCGGGTGCTGCCACATGTGGCCTGGCTTGATGCCGGTGCCAACTCATTTATAAGCGGTGGCTGTGGCGTTGCCGGTTCCTGTTTTGGAGACATTTTTGCATCTCTAGTCCTAAGTCAGTCAAACTGGTTCATCGGCGTTTTTAAATATGATAATTTGTCTACCTGATAAGGTCCATGACCGGTTTAAGGGGTCCTTGCTAGGCTTAAGAGGGCTCTTGGTCGATCTCACTGGTACTCGGTCGGCCTGATAAGGGCCTCGGCTGGTCTGAAGCGGACCAGCGGTACTATCCAGGCCAGGTTTTCTGACAGAGCAAAATTGCTGTTCTGGACGTGGTCGAGCCGAGGTCATTCACTTGACCTGAAAGGTCACCCGTTGACCTGAAACCTAAAGATCGTATACTGTTAGATTCCTCTCATGATAGGCAACATGCTGGTTCTTACCGCATTGCTCTAAGTTGCTTGGTTTGGAAGTTAGCAGGGGAGACTGTCAGCCCACCCCCCCCCCCCCCCCCCCCCCGTAGGGTGAAGGTGAAAAAGTTCCAGTATGTCGAGGGTTAAGAAGCATTGGTACTGATAATGACAATGCAGCACGCACTTGAAAAAACACATGCCAAACAAGTCGGTTGGAGTTTTCCGTATTGGTCCACATCTCAAGAATCGCAAGGTTCATGAAAAAGTGATATATCAATAACCGTTCGGTGTCAAACAAAGTTATAACGTTCTTGTTAACGCTCACCGCCGCTAACGTCTGCGCACGAGACATCATGTCGTAGTATTTGAGGGCTATTAGACGAAGCATTATTCCGTACGCCTATGTTACATGCAAATGAGATGTATCACTCCACACTGCTCTACTGACATGACACATTGAGTCTCCCACACCTCCAGCGTCTAGAACCTCCACACTGCTCTACTGACATGACACAGTGAGTCTCCCACATCTCCAGCGTCTAGAACCTCCACACTGCTCTACTGACATGACACATTGAGCCTCCCACATCTCCAGCGTCTAGAACCTCCACACTGCTCTACTGACATGACACATTGAGTCTCCCACACCTCCAGCGTCTAGAACCTCCACACTGCTCTACTGACATGACACAGTGAGTCTCCCACATCTCCAGCGTCTAGAACCTCCACACTGCTCTACTGACATGACACATTGAGTCTCCCACACCTCCAGCGTCTAGAACCTCCACACTGCTCTACTGACATAACACATTGAGTCTCCCACACCTCCAGCGTCTAGAACCTTCACACTTATGTTGCTGTACTGATCATGACACATTGAGTGTCCCACATCTCCAGCGTCTAGAACCTCCACACTGCTCTACTGACATGACACATTGAATCTCCCACACATCCAGCGTCTAGAACCTCCACACTGCTCTACTGACATGACACAGTAAGTCTCCCACATCTCCAGCGTCTAGAACCTCCACACTGCTCTACTGACATGACACATTGAGTCTCCCACATCTCCAGCGCCTATAACCTCCACACTGCTCTACTGACATGACACAGTGAATCTCCCACATATCCAGCGTCTAAAACCTCCACACTGCTCTACTGACATGACGCAGTGAGTCTCCCACATCTCCAGCGTCTAGAACCTCCACACTGCTCTACTGACATGACACAGTGAGTCTCCCACATCTCCAGCGTCTAGAACCTCCACACTGCTCTACTGACATGACATGTTGAGTCTCCCACACCTCCAGCGTCTAGAACCTCCACACTGCTCTACTGACATAACACATTGAGTGTCCCACACCTCCAGCGTCTAGAATCTCCACACTGCTCTACTGATCATGACACTTTGAGTCTCCCACACCTCCAGCGTCTAGAACCTCCACACTGCTCTACTGACATGACACATTGAGTCTCCCACACCCCCAGCGTCTAGAATCTCCTCAATGCTCTTCTGACATGACAGTGAGTTTCCCACACCTCCAGCGTCTAGAACCTCCACACTGCTCTACTAACATGACACATTGAGTCTCCTACACCCCCAGCGTCTAGAACATCCACACTGCTCTACTGACATGACACATTGAGCCTCCAACATCTCCAGCGTCTAGAATCTCCTCAATGCTCTTCTGACATGACAGGGAGTGTCCCACATCTCCAGCGTCTAGAACCTCCACACTGCTCTACTGACATGACACATTGGGTCTCCCACAACCCCAGCGTCTAGAACCTCCACACTTATGTTGCTGTACTGATCATGACACATTGAGTGTCCCACACATCCAGCGTCTAGAATCTCCACACTGCTCTACTGACATGACACATTGAGTGTCCCACATCTCCAGCGTCTAGAACCTCCACACTGCTCTACTGACATGACACATTGAATCTCCCACACATCCAGCGTCTAGAACCTCCACACTGCTCTACTGACATGACACATTGAGTCTCCCACACCTCCAGCGTCTAGAACCTCCACACTGCTCTACTGACATAACACATTGAGTGTCCCACACCTCCAGCGTCTAGAATCTCCACACTGCTCTACTGATCATGACACTTTGAGTCTCCCACACCTCCAGCGTATAGAACCTCCACACTGCTCTACTGACATGACACATTGAGTCTCCCACACCCCCAGCGTCTAGAATCTCCTCAATGCTCTTCTGACATGACAGTGAGTTTCCCACACCTCCAGCGTCTAGAACCTCCACACTGCTCTACTAACATGACACATTGGGTCTCCCACAACCCCAGCGTCTAGAACCTCCACACTGATGTTGCTGTACTGATCATGACACATTGAGTGTCCCACATCTCCAGCGTCTACAACCTCCACACTGCTCTACTGACATGACACAATGAGTCTCCTACACCCCCAGCGTCTAGAACCTCCACACTGCTCTACTGACATGACACATTGAGCCTCCAACATCTCCAGCGTCTATAACCTCCACACTGCTCTACTGACATGACACAATGAGTCTCCTACACCCCCAGCGTCTAGAACCGCCACACTGCTCTACTGACATGACACAATGAGTCTCCTACACCCCCAGCGTCTAGAACCTCCACACTGCTCTACTGACATGACACATTGGGTCTCCCACACCCCCAGCGTCTAGAACCGCCACACTGCTCTACTGACATGACACATTGGGTCTCCCAAACCCCCAGCGTCTAGAACAGCCACACTGCTCTACTCACATGACACAGTGAGTCTCCTACACCCCCAGCGTCTAGAACCTCCACACTGCTCTACTGACATGACACATTGAGTCTTCCACACCCCCAGCGTCTAGAACCTCCACACTGCTCTACTGACATGACACATTGGGTCTCCCACACCCCCAGCGTCTAGAACCGCCACACTGCTCTACTCACATGACACAGTGAGTCTCCTACACCCCCAGCGTCTAGAACCTCCACACTGCTCTACTGACATGACACATTGAGTCTCCCACACCTCCAGCGTCTAGAACCTCCACACTGCTCTACTGACATGACACATTGAGTCTCCCACATCTCCAGCGTCTAGAACCTCCACACGGCTCTACTGATCATGACACATTGAGTGTCCCACATCTCCAGCGTCTAGAACCTCCACACTGCTCTACTGACATGACACATTGAGTGTCCCACACCTTCAGCGTCTAGAACCTCCACACTGCTCTACTGACATGACTCATTGAGTGTCCCACACATCCAGCGTCTAGAACCTCCACACTGCTCTACTGACATGACACATTGAGCCTCCAACATCTCCAACGTCTAGGAACTCCACACTGATGTTGCTGTAGTGATCATGACACAGTGAGTCTCCCACACCCCCAGCGTCTAGAACCTTCACACTGCTCTACTGACATGACACATTGAGTGTCCCACATCTCCAGCGTCTAGAACCTCCACACTGCTCTACTGACATGACACATTGAGTGTCCCACACATCCAGCGTCTAGAACCTCCACACTGCTCTACTGACATGACACATTGAGTCTCCCACACCTCCAGCGTCTAGAACCTTCACACTGCTCTAATGACATGACACATTGAATCTCCCACACCCCCAGCGTCTAGAACCTCCACACTGCTCTACTGACATCACACATTGAGCCTCCCACATCTCCAGCGTCTAGAACCTCCACACTGCTCTACTGATCATGACACAGTGAGTCTCCCACACATCCAGCGTCTAGAACCTCCACACTGCTCTACTGACAAGACACATTTAGTCTCCCACACCTCCAGCGTCTAGAACCTCCACACGGCTCTACTGATCATGACACATTGAGTCTCCCACACCCCCAGCGTCTAGAACCTCCACACTGCTCTACTCACATGACACAGTGAGTCTCCCACACCCCCAGCGTCTAGAATCTCCACACTGCTCTACTGACATGACACATTGAGTCTCCCACATCTCCAGCGTCTAGAACCTCCACACTGCTCTACTGACATGACACAATGAGTCTCCCACACATCCAGCGTCTAGAACCTCCACACTGCTCTACTGACATCACACATTTAGTTTCCCACACTCCCAGCGTCTAGAACCTCCACACTGCTCTACTGACATGACACAGTGAGTCTCCCACACATCCAGCGTCTAGAACCTCCACACTGCTCTACTGACATGACACATTGAGTCTCTTACACCCCCAGGGTCTAGAACCTCCACACTGCTCTATTGACATGACACATTGAGTCTCCCACACCTCCAGCGTCTAGAACCTCCACACTGCTCTACTGACCTGACTCATTGAGTCTCCCACACCCCCAGGGTCTAGAACCTCCACACTGCTCTACTGACATGACACATTGAGTCTCCCACACCTCCAGCGTCTAGAACCTCCACACTGCTCTACTGACATGACTCATTGAGTCTCCCACACCTCCAGCGTCTAGAACCTTCACACTTATGTTGCTGTACTGATCATGACACATTGAGTGTCCCATATCTCCAGCGTCTAGAACCTCCACACTGCTCTACTGACATGACACATTGAATCTCCCACACATCCAGCGTCTAGAACCTCCACACTGCTCTACTGACATGACACAGTAAGTCTCCCACATCTCCAGCGTCTAGAACCTCCACACTGCTCTACTGACATGACACATTGAGTCTCCCACATCTCCAGCGCCTATAACCTCCACACTACTCTACTGACATGACACAGTGAATCTCCCACATCTCCAGCGTCTAAAACCTCCACACTGCTCTACTGACATGACGCAGTGAGTCTCCCACATCTCCAGCGTCTAGAACCTCCACACTGCTCTACTGACATGACACAGTGAGTCTCCCACATCTCCAGCGTCTAGAACCTCCACACTGCTCTACTGACATGACATGTTGAGTCTCCCACACCTCCAGCGTCTAGAACCTCCACACTGCTCTACTGACATAACACATTGAGTGTCCCACACCTCCAGCGTCTAGAATCTCCACACTGCTCTACTGATCATGACACTTTGAGTCTCCCACACCTCCAGCGTCTAGAACCTCCACACTGCTCTACTGACATGACACATTGAGTCTCCCACACCCCCAGCGTCTAGAATCTCCTCAATGCTCTTCTGACATGACAGTGAATTTCCCACACCTCCAGCGTCTAGAACCTCCACACTGCTCTACTAACATGACACATTGAGTCTCCTACACCCCCAGCGTCTAGAACATCCACACTGCTCTACTGACATGACACATTGAGCCTCCAACATCTCCAGCGTCTAGAATCTCCTCAATGCTCTTCTGACATGACAGTGAGTGTCCCACATCTCCAGCGTCTAGAACCTCCACACTGCTCTACTGACATGACACATTGGGTCTCCCACAACCCCAGCGTCTAGAACCTCCACACTTATGTTGCTGTACTGATCATGACACATTGAGTGTCCCACACATCCAGCGTCTAGAATCTCCACACTGCTCTACTGACATGACACATTGAGTGTCCCACATCTCCAGCGTTTAGAACCTCCACACTGCTCTACTGACATGACACATTGAATCTCCCACACATCCAGCGTCTAGAACCTCCACACTGCTCTACTGACATGACACAGTAAGTCTCCCACATCTCCAGCGTCTAGAACCTCCACACTGCTCTACTGACATGACACATTGAGTCTCCCACATCTCCAGCGCCTATAACCTCCACACTGCTCTACTGACATGACACAGTGAATCTCCCACATCTCCAGCGTCTAAAACCTCCACACTGCTCTACTGATTATGACACTTTGAGTCTCCCACACCTCCAGCGTCTAGAACCTCCACACTGCTCTACTGACATGACACATTGAGTCTCCCACACCCCCAGCGTCTAGAATCTCCTCAATGCTCTTCTGACATGACAGTGAGTTTCCCACACCTCCAGCGTCTAGAACCTCCACACTGCTCTACTAACATGACACATTGGGTCTCCCACAACCCCAGCGTCTAGAACCTCCACACTGATGTTGCTGTACTGATCATGACACATTGAGTGTCCCACATCTCCAGCGTCTACAACCTCCACACTGCTCTACTGACATGACACAATGAGTCTCCTACACCCCCAGCGTCTAGAACCTCCACACTGATCTACTGACATGACACATTGAGCCTCCAACATCTCCAGCGTCTATAACCTCCACACTGCTCTACTGACATGACACAATGAGTCTCCTACACCCCCAGCGTCTAGAACCGCCACACTGCTCTACTGACATGACACAATGAGTCTCCTACACCCCCAGCGTCTAGAACCTCCACACTGCTCTACTGACATGACACATTGGGTCTCCCACACCCCCAGCGTCTAGAACCGCCACACTGCTCTACTGACATGACACATTGGGTCTCCCACACCCCCAGCGTCTAGAACCGCCACACTGCTCTACTCACATGACACAGTGAGTCTCCTACACCCCCAGCGTCTAGAACCTCCACACGGCTCTACTGATCATGACACATTGAGTGTCCCACATCTCCAGCGTCTAGAACCTCCACACTGCTCTACTGACATGACACATTGAGTGTCCCACACCCCCAGCGTCTAGAACCTCCACACTGCTCTACTGACATGACTCATTGAGTGTCCCACACATCCAGCGTCTAGAACCTCCACACTGCTCTACTGACATGACACATTGAGCCCCCAACATCTCCAGCGTCTAGGAACTCCACCCTGATGTTGCTGTAGTGATCATGACACATTGAATCTCCCACACCCCCAGCGTCTAGAACCTCCACACTGCTCTACTGACATCACACATTGAGCCTCCCACATCTCCAGCGTCTAGAACCTCCACACTGCTCTACTGATCATGACACAGTGAGTCTCCCACACATCCAGCGTCTAGAACCTCGACAATGCTCTACTGACAAGACACATTTAGTCTCCCACACCTCCAGCGTCTAGAACCTCCACACGGCTCTACTGATCATGACACATTGAGTCTCCCACACCCCCAGCGTCTAGAACCTCCACACTGCTCTACTCACATGACACAGTGAGTCTCCCACACCCCCAGCGTCTAGAATCTCCACACTGCTCTACTGACATGACACATTGAGTCTCCCACATCTCCAGCGTCTAGAACCTCCACACTGCTCTACTGACATGACACAATGAGTCTCCCACACATCCAGCGTCTAGAACCTCCACACTGCTCTACTGACATGACACAATGAGTCTCCTACACCCCCAGCGTCTAGAACCTCCACACTGCTCTACTGACATCACACATTGAGTCTCCCACATCTCCAGCGTCTAGAGCCTCCACACTGCTCTACTGACATCACACATTGAGTCTCCCACATCTCCAGCGTCTAGAACCTCCACACTGCTCTACTGACATCACACATTTAGTTTCCCACACTCCCAGCGTCTAGAACCTCCACACTGCTCTACTGACATGACACAGTGAGTCTCCCACACCTCCAGCGTCTAGAACCTCCACACTGCTCTACTGACATGACTCATTGAGTCTCCCACACCTCCAGCGTCTAGAACCTCCACACTGCTCTACTCACATGACACAGTGAGTTTCCCACACCCCCAGGGTCTAGAACCTCCACACTGCTCTACTGACATGACACAGTGAGTCTCCCACATATCCAGCGTCTAGAACCTCCACACTGCTCTACTGACATGACACATTGAGTCTCCCACACCTCCAGCGTCTAGAACCTCCACACTGCTCTACTCACATCACACAGTGAGTCTCCCACACCCCCAGGGTCTAGAACCTCCACACTGCTCTACTGACATGACACAGTGAGTCTCCCACACATCCAGCGTCTAGAACCTCCACACTGCTCTACTGACATGACACATTGAGTCTCCTACACCCCCAGCGTCTAGAACCTCCACACTGCTCTACTGACATGACACATTGAGTGTCCCACACATCCAGCGTCTAGAACTTCCACACTGCTCTACTGACATGACACATTGAGTCTCCTACACCCCTAGCGTCTAGAACCTCCACACTGCTCTACGGACATGACACATTTAGTCTCCCACACCTCCAGCGTCTAGAATCTCCACACTGCTCTACTGATCATGACACAGTGAGTGTCCCACACATCCAGCGTCTAGAATATCCACACTGCTCTACTGACATGACACATTGAGTCTCTTACACCTCCAGCGTCTAGAACCTCCACACTGCTCTACTGACATGACACATTGAGTGTCCCACACATCCAGCGTCTAGAATCTCCACACTGCTCTACTGATCATGACACTTTGAGTCTCCCACACCTCCAGCGTCTAGAACCTCCACACTGCTCTACTGACATGACACATTGAGTCTCCCACACCCCCAGCGTCTAGAATCTTCTCAATGCTCTTCTGACATGACAGTGAGTTTCCCACACCTCCAGCGTCTAGAACCTCCACACTGCTCTACTGACATGACACATTGGGTCTCCCACACCTCCAGCGTCTAGAACCTCCACACTGATGTTGCTGTACAGATCATGACACATTGAGTCTCCCACACATCCAGCGTCTAGAACCTCCACACTGCTCTACTGATCATGACACATTGAGTGTCCCACATCTCCAGCGTCTACAACCTCCACACTGCTCTACTGACATGACACAATGAGTCTCCCACACCTCCAGCGTCTAGAACCTCCACACTGCTCTACTGACATGACACATTGAGCCTCCAACATCTCCAGCGTCTATAACCTCCACACTGCTCTACTGACATGACACAATGAGTCTCCTACACCTCCAGGGTCTAGAACCTCCACACTGCTCTACTGACATGACACATTGAGCCTCCAACATCTCCAGCGTCTATAACCGCCACACTGCTCTACTGACATGACACAATGAGTCTCCTACACCCCCAGCGTCTAGAACCTCCACACTGCTCTACTGACATGACACATTGGGTCTCCCACACCTCCAGCGTCTAGAACCGCCACACTGCTCTACTGACATGACACAGTGAGTCTCCTACACCCCCAGCGTCTAGAACCTCCACACTGCTCTACTGACATGACACATTGAGCCTCCAACATCTCCAGCGTCTATAACCTCCACACTGCTCTACTGACATGACACAATGAGTCTCCTACACCCCCAGCGTCTAGAACCTCCACACTGCTCTACTGACATGACACATTGGGTCTCCCACACCTCCAGCGTCTAGAACCGCCACACTGCTCTACTGACATGACACAGTGAGTCTCCTACACCCCCAGCGTCTAGAACCTCCACACTGCTCTACTGACATGACACATTGAGTGTCCCACACATCCAGCGTCTAGAACCTCCACACTGCTCTACTGACATGACACATTGAGCTTCCAACATCTCCAGCGTCTAGGAACACCACACTGATGTTGCTGTAGTGATCATGACACAGTGAGTCTCCCACACCCCCAGCGTCTAGAACCTTCACACTGCTCTACTGACATGACACATTGAGCCTCCAACATCTCCAGCGTCTAGGAACTCCACACTGATGTTGCTGTAGTGATCATGACACATTGAATCTCCCACACCCCCAGCGTCTAGAACCTCCACACTGCTCTACTGACATCACACATTGAGCCTCCCACATCTCCAGCGTTTAAAACCTCCACACTGCTCTACTGATTATGACACAGTGAGTCTCCCACACATCCAGCATCTAGAAC